>JAMWET010000935.1:0-7500 GCA_024036415.1 Prochilodus magdalenae
CTGTCATTGTGCGAGTCGAGTAGTCTCATTCTTTCTGTGTTGGTTCTGAAAACTGACTGAGGTTCATGTTTTCAGCTAACACTACCACTTCCTCCCCTCACTAGTGATGAAACAGAGCGATTCCCCTTTTCCTCCAACCTACTTCCTCTGCCTAAAGTTAGCCGTCTGTCCTCTTTGGTGGAAGCAGCAGCAAAACACGATTAAAGGGGCCATACGTGACGTGTTCCCGCATATTCCGCTCTGTGAGGTCCTCATAACTCCAGTGAATATTTACGTACCAGAAACAGCCATGATTCATTTTGATGGCACCCTTTTTCACTCTCCAGCTTCTCTCCGCCTTTTAGATTTAAACAGTCTGTTCCAGTTACTGTGCTGTTAAGACTCATGTATGCAAATGGTCTCCACTCTGATTGGCCGCCATGTGTTATGCCACATTTGAAAAGCAGTCCAAATTGAGGCGCCACCACTGACCTCGGTGTGAATAGGTGTAGCTGAACTGCTGAATAGGCAGGTGTTGGTTTCTTGACTGTGAGTGACTGTTATCATGAGATCATGACTTAAAAGAATAGCATAGGTGTGGGATTGCGATGCTGTTGTTTGTTTATTGAGCTACACATACAGAAGTCTGTCTCTCAGTATGGCGTTGGACCGCTGCGTTGGCTAAACCAACATGCCAGACGTCTCGGCACCATGGAGTTGTAGAGGTTCCTAATGATGTCCTGTGATAATCCATCCCATGCAGCTTGAACATCCTCACACAGTTCCTGCAGATGGTGCGGTAGGGATGAAGGTGGGGTGACACCAGGCCTTCTGGATGTGTGACACCAAACCGTTCATCTTGGTGCTGACCACGGTGCCTCCACACACGGATTCGTTGGTCGTCTCCACCAAGACTAAAGCGGGACTCGTCACTTAAGATGACCCGCTGCCATTCTGAATCACTCCATGACAGTCTGGTACGACACCACTGCAGTCTTTGGTGACGTGGTGTTAAGGACAGGCGTCGTAACGGCCAGCGTGCATGTAGTCCTGCCTGGTGTAGCCGTCTGCCAATGGTGCTGGCACTGGCTCATGGAGGGTCAGTCGGGTACAGCGATAAGGCCCCTCCTTGCTTATGCCACTTTCAGTCGCATGTCTGACGATGTCATACCCACCCACCAAGTTTCGTTCTTGTTAGTTGATTCTTCTGGAAGCAGATGTTTTCTTTGATGACGACAGGAATTATTTTGTGATCTCAAGATAAAAGTTGAGATCAGAAGACAATTAAGCCGTGATCTCAAGGTCAACAACGTTGTTATCTCAAAATCTCATAGGATATTTCCGTCAAGATAACGGTCTAGAATGTCCTCTCTGGACTATCGTATGAACCAGTGCCTCAGTTCTTATACAGTCTCAACATACATTGAAACAGTGAGTGTGTTTACATGCACCTAATAATCTGATAACCAAGGCAAATCAGATTTGCTCAGTAATCCGATCAACGTGTTTACGTTCTCTCGGTCTACATGAGCCAGGCAATAAGCAGGCTAGTAATACAGAATAAGATGTGATGTAAACACAGTGTCTGGCTTTCTTAATAACACAGAGTCAATTATCAAAAATCTCAACGTGTATCTTCTAGAAGAGGAAGGACATGTACATCCTTCATTTCCGAGCATGTAGTTGATTTCAGCATCGCTCCAAAATCGTTGATGTTGGCATAATTAGTGTCATGCTTTTCAAACATGCACAGACTGAGAAAGCCGAAAGAAATCAGAGTAAGGGTACGCATGCACTGAGAAGCTCAGTTACTGAGCTGCAATCCAGCTTTCTTTTTGAGATCACTCTAATCAGATTTCTGGGCCTTAATGCTAACTTTGTAATTTCTGCAGTCATACGACTACTCTAGATAAAGAGATAACTCAGAACAGTAACCTACGATTGCTAAGTGCATGTAAACACACTCTGTATTACAGCTTCAACTGTGTTGCAGCTTCTGCCGACTAAAACCCGCGTCCTTCAAATTGTGATTTCAAGAGAACAGCAACTGGTCTTTGAGCCCTTAGTCTCTCCACTTAAAATCTAAGATTACAGTTTTGAATGAGAGTGGAGTGAGGCAGTGGAGTGAGGCAGTGGAGTGAGGCAGTGGAGTGAGGCAGTGGAGTGAGGCAGTGGAGTGAGGCAGTGGAGTGAGGCAGTGGAGTGACTGACGATAGTACAGTCTGTTACTGAAAGACATTGCAGCTCTTGCAGATTGAAAATTGCACTTTTTTTATTATTATTTTTTTTTATATTGCAATTTTTATATAAAATGATTTATCGTTCAGCCCTTCTGGTGGGAATGTGATATTGCCCACCCTAAGAATGAACCCAGATGTGTAGTTTATTTACTGTCAGTGGTCTCCACTAGTCGCAGAAATGGCTTCTTTTAGCCATCCGCGTAGATCTCGGCTTTTCCATCAGGTGCTTGTGAAATCACACTTGTTTGGTTATATCAGCTACATCACTTAAAGGCTCTGAGCGCTGTAGCAGTTCCCATGTGTCACCAAGCCAAGGCAATATCACTGATGCCAATAACTGTGGTCTGTCTTCTGTCTAAACTAATATTTCCCTTGTTAGCGTCAGCACAGGAAATGGGTATTTTACTGAGAATGCAGGCTAGGGGAATCTTAGGGCAGGGCTGCCTTATCTTCAGCTGTACGCTCCGAGCAAACTGAGGCTCAGAGATTGGAGCAGAGCCTAAATGTTCTAAGGCTGGAGAACAGCCGGTTCACAACTCAGACTTTAATACCTGAAGGTCTAGGATTCTTAAACCTGTTACTCCTCCAACTCTGCGAATGTAACAGCGTGAGGACTGTTTTAAAACCAATGCAAATGTGGAAACAAGTGGCTCAAAGATTCAGGAGCATGCTCCGGTCGAGTACCTGTTTTCCATAGCACGTCGTCACACATTGATACCTGTGAAATTAGGCGTTCTCTGGAGGTTCGGTGGTGGTCAGATGAGTTCTCATGTGACTCTAGTGTGAAGGAGATCTACCAAGATGTGTCTGAGTAGAAAACCTGTTTCAGGCAACTTCCCGCTTTCTCCGAAGGTAGTCAGGACGCACTTACTGACCAGATTTGGTCCCCTTTGTTCAGCACTGCAGCTGCTATGCTTAGCTAACAAATGCTAATTGCTAAAAGTCAATAGTCACAAAAAAGGCACCGATATCCACATAGCTTGTCAGCTCATGTTAACACTACATCAATGTCAAAATCAGAGCTGATCTTACTGTTATGATGTAATTGCCATGAAGATTTTTGAGCTGCCTGACGTTACCTGATTGAAAGCAGGGATAATCACAGATGGCAGGGCTACAGGACAAAGCACTGAATACACTGATGCCGCCCAACATGCACCTGGACTAATCTAGACACCTTCCAACACCCACCATGGACTGTTCACACGCCTGCATACCGTCACTGCACACCTGCACTTTAATTCGTGACTTTGAATCTGTTGTGAGACTCTACTCTGTGCTAAGCCCTATTCAGATGGGAATAACAACACTGAGAAACTCTGGGAATAATCA
Source organism: Prochilodus magdalenae (assembly GCA_024036415.1). Taxonomy (NCBI): domain Eukaryota; kingdom Metazoa; phylum Chordata; class Actinopteri; order Characiformes; family Prochilodontidae; genus Prochilodus; species Prochilodus magdalenae. The sequence goes on from JAMWET010000935.1 coordinate 3,552, forward strand.
CCCACCCCCTCACCATGTAAAACTCATCCCATCTGAATGGGGCTTGGGACAGAGTCTCACCACAGATTCAAAGTGCACGCTCCGGCATCAATAAAGATTCCGGCACCTTATAAAATAAGCTCAGGTTATTTTAATGCCATACGAATCGTCATGTATAGCACTCAGATCAGTTGGGTGGTGTAGCCTACATGTGTGCTTTGAACATGTAGCTGCTAATTTACATACTATACAGACATTTACATGCGTGGGTGGGCTATATGATGGTCTCCATTCTCTACTTTATCAGTGGTCATTGGATGCTTACCACAAGACACTGTTGGTTGGTGGAATGGGTTGATTTGGTAGTGCATGGTGTCTCATCCAGAGGTGATGGCACCGTGTCCTTTATCCCAAGTTTTCTTATCCCAGGTTTTCCAGATGTCCTGAAGTAAGGTTGATTCCTCCACACCCTCATTTAAAACTAGGCCCGTCCTAATAGGGCTGTACAGTTTGCAGTGCTTGCACTGTGAGCCAAACACACAAGTGCTGTGACATCATCATTTTAAGCTAATAATACTGAACTTGTTGGTTTTATTGTTGATTAGATAAGTTCAATCAAATCCAGTCAAGCCTCCATCCGTTATGATGTCACAACAGCTACATGCTGGCAGTCAGTCAGTGGTAGGTATTCAACAGCGGAGCAGAACTGAAACTATAACTGCAATTTAAACCGCAGCTGTAATGCTAGTTAGATAAATCACACTAGTTTCAGTCTGTCAATCATCAGAGAATTTTAACAAGCCATTAATGGACTATTAATTGTGGCTTATAATGAGAATAAAGAGACATCTGAGTGTGCATCTATAATACGACAGGTGAGATGCCTCTTAAGCTCTAGGGCAGGTGAATTGGTGGACGAAATCACTCCTGTACAGGTGAGACAGGTAGATAGCGTAGTAATGGATCACGACTGAAAACAACCACAGATCCTGGGTGGCCACAGTTTCTGGATATGTGCCAAGTCCATCTGTTTGTTTTTTTTTTCCTGCACGTTTGTTCGTGTGCACTGCTGGCATGCAGCAGAGCATGTGCTTGTGTGTTTGATTATGTCAAACCTGCTTATCGTTTATTTGTTGTGGTTTTTTCCTCCGTTTTTCCTGGAGCATCTGCAGGAACCAGGATGCAGGCATTGTGTAGACACAGCACCCAGGAATTCACAAACAGGCAGACGTGCGCTGTGGTTTCATCACGACAGCGAGTTGATTGATTTCACAGTGTGATGGGCTCGGACAGAGAGACATCTGTTATCGGGAGTCGCTCTTTATGCTGATCCGGGAGCGGGTTTGATGGGTGCACGGCTTAGGTCATATGTGGGGAAGGCTGGTCCTGGATCGTGCAGCTTCAGACTCCATGCAGAGTGTACTTTTACAGTTTGCTGTTCGCAGAAATGGAGTACGACCTCCACGTGTGCTTTGCCACTGCTCACAAAAGCACTCTGTTCAGTTAGGTTTCTTGTCAATAAGGCAGAGAAAATTCCGGAAATTCAGTGCTAGCTGTAGGACCAGGTGTGAAAACAGCCGGACTTCATCATAAGGCAACCTTGTGTGGACATAGCCGTGTGTTTGCTGAGGCCTTTGAAGAACGACGAGCCTGTTATTATGCAGCACGTCTGTCGACGCTCACTTCTCACTGTACAAGCACACCCTGGTTTGGCTGTCTCTTAGCCAGCTCAGGATTGGAGTCCAATCTCTTGAAGGGCCCATTTTTACTACATTTTTCTCAGATTTAATACTTGCTCTCAAGGTCCCTTTATAGGTATATGTGGTTTTATGCAACTACAACAGTCATAATTCTATTTCACATGAGCAACCTTTCGTTTCTCTCTATCCCTTAGAAATAAGCAGGCTGTTTAGGTTGTAGACTGTGCACTGTACTTTAACACCAATGTGTGATATGAACTCTGTTCTGATTGGCTGACCTCTATTGACCCCCATGTTCTATGAAGTGGACATATAAGCTAGATGGCGAAAAAAAACCCAGAGAAAAACGAGTGCATGTTTAAGGTTGTAGTAACTTCGGGCTCCTGCAGATGGCGCTGCACAAGGACGATGGTGCTAGAAATACCTGCGGGTGTGAGTGACGGGCTCTGTAGATTGGGAAGAGGTGCTACAGTGCAGGGAATGTCTCGTTCCATGTGTGGAAAATGGCTCCAGAGCAGATGTTAATGATTGGCTAAAAGGAGTGACTGCATGTGGGCGTGGCCAAAGACCATAGTGTAAAGGAAGTAGCTGAATCTGCAGGTGTATGGAAGCGTACGGTCATACGGGTCTACCAGCAGTGGATACAATCCCAGTCTACAGGGAATTCTCCTCTGAAGTGTGCCAGGGAAGGCATCCACCAAATCTGGACCAACTGACCAATTCATTGATGCAAGTGTGTCTGAACACTGATGTGGCTACATCCAGAAACTTGTCCAGTCCTTGCCAACTCCAGTCACAGCTGTTACTGGTGCTGGTGGAGGAGTTATATGGTGGTTTAATGTTTCGTCTGGCAGGCCTGTAACGTAAAATAAAAACGATTAATTATAACAGTAGTAATAAGAGGCTCAGATATTCAGTCAGTTGGTGCGTTCCTACTGTAGTGAACAGTGTTCAGGTGCACATGCTGTGGGTGTAGGCTTGTACTTCTTGGTGTCGTTTTCCCATTCCATACCTGCCTCTCCCTCTCCCTTCCTTCCTCCCTGTCTTGTGGGATGTTTCCATCATACGCCCACACCCAAACACGCACGCACACAGAGTTGAATGGAACGAATTTGATTTCGAGGGAGTAACTTCCTGCTATCACTGCTGCCTCCAGTCTCTCACACCTGTCCCACTGTTTGGGTTTAGACGCTGCGTGTGAGAAGCCAGTGTTACATGTCTGCTTTGGTCTGCTTGACTTTCCCACGCTTGTGTGACGGCGCAGTCTGCTTGTGTGGAGGGTTCGCCTTAGACAGGACAAGAACAGGGAGTCGTAGTAAGAAGGGGTCAGATGTGGGCAAGCCAGCATACAGTAGGAGTGGACCATGTGGCCTACACAAAATACTTGGTGGCTTTTGATGGTATGTATTGTCACATGACATGCGTCTTTATTTCCCACTGGCCACTTCATTAGGTACACCTCTTTGTGTCCGCACTCACTGTCCATTATATCAGCTTCACTGACCATTTAGGACACTCTGTAGTTCTACAGTTACGGACTGTAGTCCTTCTGTTTCTCTGTATACTGTATTACCCTGTTCTTCAATGGTCAGGACCCCCACAGGACCACCACAGAGTAGGTATGATGTGGGTGGTGGATCATTCTCAGCACTGCATTGACACTGACGTGGTGGTGTGTTAGTGTGTGGGGCTTGTGTGAGTGGATCAGACACAGCAGTGCTGCTGGACATCTCAGTATCACTGCTGGACAGAGAATCGTCCACCAACCAGAACTAGCGTCCCTGTGGGCAGCGTCCCTGTGGGCAGCGTCCCTGTGGGCAGCGTCCCTGTGGGCAGCGTCCCTGTGGGCAGCATCCCTGTGGGCAGCGTCCTGTGACCGCTGATGAAGGACTAGAAGACGACCAACACTGCACTGTGCAGCAGCAGATGAGCTATCGTCTCTGACTGTCCATCTACAAGGTGGACCAGCAAGGTAGGAGTGTCTAATAGAGTGGACAGTGAGTGGACACAGTGTCTAAACACTCCAGCAGCACTGCTGTGTCTGATCCACTCACACCAGCACCACACACACTAACACACCACCACTACGTCAGTGTCACTGCTGGGCTGAGAATCGTCCACCACCCACATCATACCTGCTCTGTGGTGGTCCTGTGGGGGTCCTGACCATTGAAGAACAGGGTAATGCAGTATACAGAGAAACAGATGGACTACAGTCTGTGATGCATAGTGGACCTTATGGTGTAGATACAAGGATGTGTACCCAGTGT
>JAMWET010000935.1:10000-17500 GCA_024036415.1 Prochilodus magdalenae
CTGGAGGACCTTATAATGTCACTCAGGTACAGGGAAAAGGTCAGTCACGCTTGTGTCACATGTGCAGCTGAGCGTGGAACTTGAATCATTGGTCTCTCAATGTCAAACTTACCCACCAGGTTTCATTCCTATTGGCTGATTCCTCTAGCTAATCTTTTGATGATGAGTGTCCCATGTACTGGGAACATCACCACAGCCATATCTGCCAGTCTGGCGTGTTCACAAGTCACCTTCAAGCCTCAAGCCAGAGCAAGTGGATTCACTACTCCTCTGGGCCTGGACCTCAATCGCAATATTGGTCAGGAAAAAAGTAATTTGTTTATTTTACCCAAATATTTCAGCCGTAGGTTCTGCTGACACGTCGTCAGTCGTGATTTCTCCTCTAAGCGGAGAAAATCAGCACCGTGTGTTTTTGATTTGAAACCATGCCGGCCTTATTGTATAGCCAACTAACATAAAACCGAGGCATGCAGTAATAAAATTACTGGGAGTGGTGCCACCTTTGCCTTTCAGAGATTTAGTCAGATCCCTTGCTCTTTATTATTTTCGGGTTCTGGACATGCCTGTGTGACCTTACCTGTTTTTCCTGCATGACTGAGAGAGGAGAAAGCCCGAGTTTCAGTCTGCAGAGTGTGTCCCGTGAAGGTTACTGTGCTCTTAACATGCCACCCGTGCGGCAAATGTATTAGTGAGAGAGGAGGCAAATGTGTTGAGTTATTAGACAGTTGATTAAGTGCAGCTTGATTGCTGCTAGAACAAAAGAACCTCAAACTGTCAATCAAAAGGTTGATTTTGCCGCCTCCCCCGGCAGCTCAGCCTTTGTAGTTGCGACTGCTCCCTATTGTTAGACGTGCTAGGCTATTTTAGATGTGTGGCTTGGCCTGCCCTGTCGTCATATTTGAAGTCTGGCCGTTGGGCCATAGAGCGTTTTGCTGTTGGGGTTGGGTTCTAGCTGTTGAGGCTCAGGAATGCAAAGCAAAGGAACGGTGCTCCCTTTAAAGCATTCAACTTGTGGTTTGTAGGAATGAATGACTCAAAGCGGGAACCAATATCAGCCTTTGCTCACTGTATTTTGTTTTATGTAGAACAGTTTTATGCCTCATGGAACAGCTTGGGCTTATTCATTGTTCCACCAAATTCCAGCCAGATCTGAAGTCTGCAGTCAGAAGTATTTCTGTAGCTAGTCTGCTTCCAGTCATTGCTTATTTCCCTTAAAGTTAAATTTTAGCAGAGCTGTTGGATTTTAGTCATATCTTTATGACAAGAAAAAATTCTGACTTCTATCACAGTGTTATCAGGTGTTTAGGCTTGAGCAATGTTTGTTTACTTGAGCTTGAGATGTTTCTGCTGTCAGTTGGGGGTGGGGGGTTTCAGTAAAGACCTATATTTGGAGAATTGCGCTGTCACAGAGTGTAGCCAGAGAGCAGAATGCAAAATTAAATAACCATTAAGTTGGGATTAATTTATTTTTTAATTAGTTGCTTATGGGGTAAAAAAATACGTTTCCCCTCGTCGTGTGTGTACATATGTGTGTGTATATATATGTGTGTGTATGTATGTATGTGTATATATATATATACATTTTTTTTGTTGCATTAGTAGAAATGCTCTGTCTTTTGATTTCTGAATTCAGTACTCATGTTTGTCTTTACTCAACTTTTAAATGAAATATTTTAAATGTTGAAAGCAACATTAGACTTGATTTGTAATTGAGTGATTCACAAGTTGAACAATCTATTATTTGTTTTAGTAATTTATAGATTATTTAACTTATATAATCCATTGTTGCTGCCCAAGTTGGAGACTGTTGAACAATTTCCACCATGGAAGGAATCAACTGCATTTATGTTTTTTAAAACGGCCTTTGGTTTTAATAAGCCCGAACAGTCTGTCGCTATAGTTATAGAATTTGGTTTTCTATAATTACTTAAATAAGTAAAAGAGACATGTTAAATCATCATTAAAATTAGATTACAGCAGTTTTAAAATGAGAAAACTCATTCGAGTGTCTTCACTCTGTTCGGTTGTTCACGCCTCCTGCTCTGTAGCTGTAGAGTTTAGTTTTTACTCAAGGATCCCAAAGGGAAGAATGCTAGCGAAGCTCAGTTCACTACATGGAGCTCAGTACTGGGTTGTTTCCTAGTCAGTATCGCGTTAAGTATCAGTTATTGCACTTGAGGATGGTTTCAGGCTCCTCTCCTCCCATCTGATAACAGCAGCGCACTGTTGGCAGCTCTTCCAGCTATTGTGTGATAAATGGAAAAGAAAATTGAGACCTTGCGCTGCTACTTTGTGCATCAGTGTAGTATTATGAGGGCCAAGAGTGTGTGTGTGTGTGCACGTGCAGGTTAGTCTCTGTGTGTGTGTGGGTGAACCAGAGGTAGCACTTTAGTGGAGACCACCCTTATCTTCCTTTAAATGCCTGTCTGTATTGTTTAACATAAAGACAGGAAGCTACCCCCTTTAAAAGGAGACACCAGGGTGGGGAAGTAGACTACCTCCTATATCTGTGTTCTAGGAGCTGTTTGTTTGAACAGCTAAATAACGAAGCTTGTGCTAGTAGCAAAACTTAACATCAAAGTCATTACTTAACCTGCTATGGCAGGTCATGTTATCTTGATATTATAGAAGGAGGTAAAAGATAATACATGTGCTTCAGGAAGTGTTCACAGTCTCTGTTAGACAGGCGTTATGGTGATTTGCTGTCTTTAAAAACAAGGCGAAAAAAAAAAGTTGCATAGCACTAAATGTGCTTATATGAATAACATTGTTATAAATGTTTATATTAACCTTGTTTCCTGGTACTAAGTGCATTTTCTTAATTCCTCAGGCCTAAAATGCACAGGAAGTGCTACTGGTCCCCATACACTTTTGCTTTTGTGCTCAGGACAATGATGTTTTGAAGAGGTCTCTATTCTCCAGAGCATTTGAGAGACGTTCAGTGCTGAGTAGACTTCATGTAGTATCTGGAACTGTGAGAACTCATGAGACGTTAATAGAACTCTATGGAAATGTTCTAGAACTTTGGAGAACCATCTGGGTCTGTCCAGTAGCCTGACACCTTTTCAGTTGATGTTCCAGCTGAGTAAGTGAATAGGGGAATATAGAGCCACAGGTAGTTCAGAGGGCGTCACAGGTCTCGGCATGCGGTAGACACATCCTGCTCCATCTATGGACCAGTTTATTAAGACCAGAGTGGAACAGTACTCTGTGAAAACATCTGAGATGTGCGAGGCCTACAAAGTGTACTTTGGCATGCCTGGCGGAGGTCAAGGCAAACTGTGGACAGCTCATTTGGAGGGTAAGGTAGTAAGGCTGCTCGCTTAGATGGAGATTGCTCTTTGTGCAACCCTACACTGTAGGTGGTAGTACTTTACACCAGAAGTGACATGGAGCGAGGAATAGGGACGCCTGCCTCGGATCCAGGTCCGTCCATCCGTCCATCATCTTATACCATTCAGTCCAGCTAGGGTTGCGGTTGCAGTAGGGAAAACAGACAACCCTGTATGGATATGTCCCCTGCAACTTACTCCAGCCAATGCTTGGGAATCCCAAGCCATTCCCAGGCTAGCTTGGAGATATAATCCCCCCCAGCGGCTCCTGGGACAACCTCTGGGTCTCGTCCCGGTCAGCCGTTCCTGCCAAACCTCTAACGGGAGGCATCCGGGAGGCTTCTGAATCAGATGCCTGAAACCCCTCAATTGGCTCCTTTCAGTGTGGAGGAGTAGCAGCTCTACTTTGAGATCCTCCCAGATGACTGAGCACCGCGCCCTATCAAGTAGAGTGCGCTCCGCCACCCTATGAAGACTAGTCAATACTGCTTGTGTTTGCGAACTCATTCTCTTAGAGGGTCGGGGTTTAGACTGACTGGTAAACAGAGAGCATTGCCTTGTGACTCAACACTCTCTTCACCACTACAGTCCAGTACGGCGACCACCTTACTGCTGCCCCCCTGTTCTCCCCGTGGCTGATCTCACAATCCCTCGTCCTATTACTTATAAACAAGACTGCCAGGGATACTCTAACTCCTCCACCTGGCGCTGGTCCTCCCCCGTTACATCAGTGGTGTCCAATCTTATCTGCAAACTGTTGAAATCACAACCAACCAGGAAATCATGTGATCAGTTGTTTGACGACTGGGCAGTTGATTAATGAAGCTGAATCAGGGGAGTTCCTGCTCATTTAGAATGAAAGCCTGCAGCCACACCGGCCCTTGGCAGATAAGATTAGACCCTGTTGTCCAGAGTATGTGTAATAACCACCTTATTTCGTCATCCAAGTGGTAGCAGCTAAGAAAACAGTCTCCCATTAGTAACAAGGGAAAAATAACTGTGACAGTAAGCGTGTTATAGCTATACCACAGCCATGGTGTCGTTGGGTTGAGTTGGGTTGGGTTGGGGGTGTGGTGTCCTTCGCCTAAAAAGATAACACAATGTTGAAGCCAGTGAATTTTGACATCATTGATCATGATGGCACTAAAATATCATTATATCTCTCGCCCCTTAATGAAACTGGGCAGGGATGCACTGAAAACGAAATTTTTGGCTGAAGCTAAAACCAAACAAAATGACAGATTTGGCCCGAAGGCAGATTACCGAACACGTTTTTTCACCATTGCTATTACTAAACTGCAGTATTCACTGAACATGTTTAACATGCCAGGAGACCACCAACAAAGCGCAAGATGACTTAAACACATCAGCTAAAGAAAAGACATCGCAGCGGGCAAGCAAGTCTGCCTCAGTGTAAAGCTTGTTAGAGCTGTTGGCTCGGTTCTGTCCTTTATTCCGTTTTGAGCTCTGTTTGACTCGAATGCTTGAAACTGAATAAAAGCTGTGAAGCGTCAGCGTGATACGGTGCGACTCGCTGTGGGAAGTAAGGCGTTAATGTGCAGTCTGCTCTAGTCCTGGAGCTAAGGAGCAAAAGTTCCACTTTGGTTCCCGTCTACATCCGGAAATTAGAATCTGTAACAGCGTCATTGAAAACGCCATTGCTCGGTATCAATTATTCAGGCTTTTCTTTCTTTCTTTCTTTATTTATTTATTTATTTTTTACTCGGTCGAACCCTGAAAGTGGATTTTTAATTTAAATTTTTTTTTTTTTTTTGACAACTTCCACCGAATAATTTTCAAACTTGCTGTACATTCGGTGCATACCTAATTATGAACAATATAATCGGGTCGTTGGCTAATATAAGTGGATTGTTAACTAAACGTACTGACTGTAATCGTAAGCAATTAAAAGCTCATTAAACGCCCAGTTTAATTAGATTTAATTAGATATTTAATTAGGAATGTAAAAGTTAATAGTTTTAGTTCATGTGTTTAAATCTGACACAACATTGCCTGTTCCATCTCATATCATCATGTATCTTGAATGTGTATTGTGAAATTGCTTGTGCTTGTGAATCCTTAGCTTGGGTCCGTGTGGGTCCGTGTGGGTCCGTGTGGGTCCGTGTGGGTCCGTGTGGGTCCGTGTGGGTCCGTGTGGGTCCGTGTGGGTCCGTGTGGGTCCGTGTGGGTCCGTGTGGGTCCGTGTGGGTCCGTGTGTTGAAGGCTTGGCTTCTCTAACGATGTACTTATGCATTGATCCTCCATTAGTAATCCATAACTGGCCCATTTGGCTGTAACTGAGGCCCTCTGAAATGCTGCAGTGTTCCTAGAGTAATGCAGATCAGCCGTGAGCCAGAGCTGCTGTCCGGTTGTGTGTCATCTTAATTGGGTCGTCCACATTGTTTGTTCTGCAGACAGGCACATTATCGATCCAGATCTGAATAAGGTTTCCCAGAGCTCTCATTATATTACACTCCATTAACAGTGGTGTAATATTTCACATGCTGTTTTATCAGGAAGCCACTGTTATCAATAAACGTGGGGGGAAAAATCCCAAATTAATAAAGCAGGATCAGAGCCTGGATTCGTCAGTGTTGACATATCAATATCTGTCATCATGCAGCTGTCTCTTCCAGCCTGGTATTATTAGTTATACCCCCCTGACACACACACACACACACACACACACACACACACACACACACTGTAATTATGATTATGGGCTGTAATGCCTCTCTCACATGACTCACTTCTGCTGTCTGTGTGTGTCAGAAACATGAGCAGGGCCAAAGCACCAGCACCGGTAGCTTTCCCCACATTTAATAATCTGTAATGGCAGCATAAGTGATGACTGTGTCCTCAGCTTTCTGGACCAAGTTCTCTTTCTTAAGTACACTACAGCCTGGAAACGCACCGTTTGGAGCAGGGAGGACGAGTTTGGTAAATTCTTTTCCAGTATTTCATCCCAGTCAGTTGAAGGAGAAGCCTGAATTTAAGGATGCTACAGATTTAAAGCAAGTGAGGTCTATGATCGCAGCACGTCAGTGCTTGTACCTCATGGTATAGCTCTGCTTTATACACTACCGCTCATTGTATATACAGTAGAGAGCTGGAAGATCTACCGGTTTTATATCAGAGATATAAATTAATAAATAAATTTGAGAGTGCAATTTTTACCCCGCAAGAGCTGCAGTTAATTGTTATTTTGAAAAATTATTAAGTAATAGGACTTAACATGGAGCTTGTGAACTCCCTGTTGGTAAGCTAGATCAGTCAATGACAATCAAACCTCTATGTATTGTGGCAGAAAAAATTATTATTCTTGTCTGTTTGGCTGATTCAATTCAATTTAACTTTTCAATTCAACTTTATTCTCATTATACCAATACAGGGTAGTATTGAATAATGAAGTACAGTCTGGCTCCTTCTCCAGTGCAGTATATATATAAGAATATATGTGTGTGCTGGGTTGATTGGGCTAAAAGGCTTCGAGCTTTAGGCTAAAAGCTGTTCCTAAACCCGGTGGTTCTGGCTTGTATGTCTTTCCGGATGGCAGAGGTTGGAACAGGGGATGACTGGGGTGTGTGGGGTCTGAGGAGATGTTGTCTAAGTTGACGATGGTAATTTATTTTCTCCATATCGTTAGTGATAAGAGGTGGGTGATATGGCAGATGTATAGAGTATATTACGATATTTATAGAAAATGTCTTGATATTTGATGTGATGGACGGATCCAGTTGCTCTGCATTTAAAAAAATACTATCAACAACTAAAAATACTACACTGAAGATCATGAACTAGTATTGATTTAATCAGGGAATGTATATAGTGTGCTTTTTGTTTTTTCTGTAATGATAATTAATAGTATAGTTTTGGTTATACTCTTATTTTTATTTTCTCTTGTTTATAATACTTGCTATGCATACCTTTACAACAATTTGTCCCAACGCTAATCTGCTCCCAAAACAAATGTTTTGAACTTGGTCAGTGTCTACAGGTACTGATGGGACCCCCAGTATGTTCAGTAAAGCTAATTGTGTTGTATTGTGTGTATATTGCACTTCCTGGACCATTTATGACATAAAGCTGTATATCTGTACATCGGAAACCATACTCTTGCCTAGGGCTAATAGTGACTCCTGGACAGTCAGACATCTTAAAAACTGAC
>JAMWET010000935.1:22500-57500 GCA_024036415.1 Prochilodus magdalenae
GAGCGCTGTCACCTGTAATGAGTTTGTTTTCCAGGAATTATGAGTGATGAACGGTTGAGAACAGACACGTCGGAGAGTGAAAGAGAGCGGTGAAAAGAAAGGGGTGTTCATTTCCAGATGCAAAAGAGCAGCTGCTGTTTTTCACCCCAGCAAAACAGTTTTTTTTTTGTTTGTTTTTTTTTAAAGCTGCAGAAATTTGTTTTATAGGCTCCGCAGACGCAAAGGACATTTTTGCCCAACCTTGCATAGTTTACATTCTTTCCTCCATTTCTGGAAGGTGAAGCGGCAGAACTTGGTATGAGTTTACATCTCTGTGGATCCTCATTGCTGCAGGGAGTAGGGCTGAACGACGTGGGCAAAATATCGAACTGTGATTTTTCAGATCAATATTGAGATTACAGTTTAAATTGACATGAGCTGGCTTTATTTCATTAACAGGGACAATACACGTTGATCAATACCATTAATGCATAATGTTAACGTGCCAGATTTATCCCACCAGCCAATTTTTTTATATGCAGTCCCTGCAATTATTATTTATACAAGGTTATTTCAGGCGTGAGACTTTACCGCAGCCTGAAGACTCACTCTACAGGTTGTTCACAAGCTGTGTATTAGTAGATACAATTTCCCCACCTAAAAATTAAGGCAACTTTATTAATGAAATAGGATATTATATTATTATATAAGTTACAGCTGTTGCGATTTGAGAGCTGCACCAATTTTTTTATTTGGAAAAGTGATATTTGATAAAATATATATTTTAATATTTGATGAAATGATTAACCTTTCAGTCACAGGTAGGAGTCTGTAGACAGACATGTTTACAACAGTAAAGCTGAATGACTGGAAGAAACCTGCACCTAGGCCGCTGAGATGATATCTTAGCAAGTGAAATGATCTATGTGGTCGATATATCTTAGTATTCTCAAATTCAGATACAAGATATAAACGTGCCATAAAGTTACAATTTAAATAATGTCTCATCTGAGGCTCCACTATCTGTTGCGAGGTCAGGCTGGGCAATAATAGCTTAATAATGTTGTTTATGTTGTTTATATACATGTTTCACTGCAAGCAAATTATATTTAGGCATGTAAAATTCTTATGTAGTTCATGTATCTTAATCTCAATTTGATTGTTTTGTTTTAAAGCTACTTTTAGGGTAATTTTAAGGAAAATAAACTACAGATAAAAATACACCATAGAATTAGAGGTACAGTATTCCTACATCTGAACCTGCAGTAACTATTGCAAGGTCAGAGTGGACAACAGCAACTCAGTAATGTGGTTTATGTTGTTTGTATACATGTTTCACACTGCAAAAATGATGTCTTGGCATGTGGAGTCTTATGTAGTCAATGCATGTTTAAAGTCTCATTTTTTAGCAAATTTTAAGATTAAATTTATTATTTATGGGCTTTTATTTTTGACTTGTTACTTGTGGTTTTAGAAAGACGTTTTTCTCACCATGCTTGCAGATCGTTTGACTTGTTTAAAACACTTTTCTTAACATGAGGTAAATGATCAGCCAATATGGTGAAAAGATTAGCTAACTAAAATCACTCCAAACAAGTGATTTTTAAAAATCTGGAAATAAGCAAAATCTTAAAATGGTCCTAAAAACGTCAAAATTAGAATTTTAAGATATGTCATCTAGCTTCCAGGAAATTTTACTTCCCAGTATATTATTTTTTGTGTTGTAGACGTGATGTTCTGAGATTTAACTTTGTTTGGCACTATGGACAAAATCTGTAACCCACAAAAACAGTCTTTCTCAGACTTATCTATCATCAAGTCTTCTCTCTGGCTTTCCTGTTCATATTCTCTCTCGCGCTCTCACTCTTGCTCGCTCTCGCTCTCTCTCTCTCTCTCGCTCTCTCTCTCTCTCTCGCTCTCTCGCTCTCTCTCTCTCTCTCTCTCTCTCTCTCTCTCTCTCTCTCTCTCTCTCTCTCTCTCGCGCGCTCTCGCGCGCTCTCTCTCTCTCTCTCTCTCTCTCTCTCTCGCTCTCTCTCTCGCTCTCTCTCTCGCTCTCTCTCGCTCTCTCTCGCTCTCTCTCGCTCTCGCTCTCGCTCTCTCTCGCTCTCGCTCTCGCTCTCTCTCGCTCTCGCTCTCTCTCTCTCTTTCTCTCTCTCTCACTCTCACTGCTTCTCTGCTGTGTTGTTAGGGAAATGAGTCACAGTTGCTAAGGAAATGGGACGGTGTGTGGTTGGGTTGTGCAGAAGTCTCCGGCTGGCCTTGATACGAGTGTCTGCTCACAGAAAATGGCCTGTTCCATCTTCTGCTTTTATGTGCCTGCTCTCAGCGCTTATTACAGGCTGGGTCTGCTAAAGGCTGCAGCACACTGTCAGTAAGGCTAATGGCTTAATCTGCTGATTATATTAAAAGAAAATTAACTGGGAAATAAGCCCACCAGGCCACTGCTAATAGTTCATTTAGAATCTCAGAGTATGTGCAATAAATTCAGCATGTACAGAACCAGTCAGAGGTTCAGACACGACTGTTCATAGACGGTCTGCTTATGTTTATAATCCTTTACTGTAGAGTAAACGTGAAGGGATGAAACTCTGAAACAGCACTCCTGGAATTATACAGTCCACCTTAAAAACCAGAATGGACCTTTACAGGAGGACAAAACTGCGCTCTTAAACTGCAGTGGAGGTTAATCAAACATTCCTATTGGTCTGTGCCTCATGAATATTCACTAAACTGAAAAGGAAACAGACAATATAATCATCAAAGTAACAGCTGCACCCAGAAGGAGGTGTGGGATTGCGGTGGTGTTGGGTAGGAGGATAAAGGTGACCAGGATCAATAACTGATGATACATTTAGACTGATATGATCAATATTTATTGAGCTACACATACAGAAGTCTGTCTCTCAGTATGGCGTTGGGCCGCCGTGTTGGCTAACCCAACATACCAGACGTCTCGGTATGAAGCTGTAGAGGTTCCTAATGGTGTCCTGTGATAATCCATCCCATGCAGCTTGAACATCCTCACACAGTTTCTGCAGATGGTGTGGTAGGGGAATATCCCCTTGTGGGGTGGCATGCTTTGGATCGTGAGCAGTTCTGTCCCTTCTCTACATTTGTCTCTTCCCATCCTTCTGGTACACGTTGATCTTTGTCTCATCTGTCTGGAAGATGTGGATTTGGAACTCTCATTTACTCATTACTCTCAAACTCTCATTTACCATGTGGTCATCATCTGTATCTGCTCAGGTTTTTATTTCTCTTGATTGGTAATTTTGCCACAGATAGCCTAACCCGTCCCCCACCTCCCCAGGGAGGTGTTTCTGATTTGGCCAGCTGTTGTGACATGGTTCTTCTGTCATCCACCATAGTTGTTCTCCAAAGTTTTCCAAGCCCTCATCTTCCTGAGCTGACCAATGCATTCTTTCTTCAGAAGAATGTGCCAAATAGATAGATGGGCTGAACGAATGTTTTATCATCTCTCTGTTCGGTTTGTTTTGATGTTTCAGCCTAATGATTGATTTGCTACACTGGCAGTGAAGCTCTTTGGACTTAGGGAGCAGTAGTTTCCAAATGCCAGTGCCACACCAGAAATCATCTCTAGACCTTTCATCTGCTTAGTAGTACGTGAAGTAGTGGGGGAGTTGTACACACCTGTATGTCTAAATATGCTTTATGAAGGGTGCTTGGTTACCCTGTACCTTGTGTCCACAGGACCATCACAGTGCAGGTATGATGTGGGTAGTGGATCAGCGTTGCAGTGACACTGACGTGGTGGTGGTGTGTTAGTGTGTGTGGTGCTGGTGTGAGTGGATCAGACACAGCAGTGCTGCTGGAGTGTTGAGACACTGTGTCCACTCACTGTCCACTCTATTAGACACTCCTACCTTGCTGCTCCACCTTGTAGACGGACAGTCAGAGACGATAGCTCATCTGCTGCTGCACAGTGCAGTGTTGGTCATCCTCTAGTCCTTCATAAGTGCCCACGGGACGCTGCCCACGGGACGCTGCCCACGGGACGCTGCCCACGGGACGCTGCCCACGGGACGCTGCCCACGGGACGCTGCCCACGGGACGCTGCCCATGGGACGCTGCCGGAATAATTTTGGTTGGTAGACGATTCTTGGTCCAGCAGTGACACTGAGGTCACTCCAGCAGCACTGCTGTGTCTGATCCCCTCACACCAGCACAACACACACACTAACACACCACCACCACGTCAGTCTCACTGCAGTGCTGAGAATGATCCACCACCACACAATACCTGCTCTGTGGTGGTCCTGTGGGGGTCCTGACCATTGAAGAACAGGGTAATACAGTATACAGAGAAACAGATGGACTACAGTCTGTACCTGTACACCTACAGAATGTCCTGTATGGTCAGTGGAGCTGATACAGTGGATACATGGAGATGGTTTTAATGTAATGACTGGTCAGTGTAGTTCCTTGGGCAGGTGCAAATATGGCAAACACACTAAAACACTGATCCAGTCCTGAAGTTGCACTTCTGTTCAAATCTCTTGTAATTATTTATTCACAGTATTATCACTGCATTCCCAATGCTCTGCTGCTTACTCAGTCATTTCAGTGTTATTCCTCAGCTTGGGTCATCGTTCTGGACACATTTAAAACGGAAATGCTCTCCTAAGAACAGAATTCCTCAGCAGTGCGACGTGTGCCTGGTCAGGTTTGAGAGTCAGGCCAAGGGTCTTGAACGGTGCAGTCGTCGGGTTTGTCCTTGGAAGAAAAGCACCGTACGCTTGCTTTCTTCAACACCATGCGACCAGCCAGCCTGTTTGGCACTTTCAAGGCCAGATGGCAGAACTTATTCTCCTGCTCTGAATGTGCTGAGGTGCTCAGTAGCGTGATTGGTACTTGGCGACCTACAGGATTACATGCACTGCTGCAGTCATCACCTTTCACCCACACTAATCATAGTGTTATTGAGCAAGAAGCTGACAAATAACGAATGTCTGACTAACCAGTATCAAAAATCCAGTTGAGCAATATCTCTATGCTGGTAAAGTGATTCAGTTTAGTGATTCTATGAAGGCTATTTAACTGTAGGATATGCATTCATCATCAGACAGATAGCTGCAGATATGGTTCCACCCAGAAGGAATCGACCGACAGGAGTAAACATGGACCCAACAGCCACGATTGCAGACATTAAGCGAGCAGTGATGCCCTCAGTCATCCTATTTGCCATTGGCAGACGGCTGGACCACGCAGGACCACATGAACACTGCCTGTTACGACGACGGCGCCTAACACCACATCGCCAAAGACCGCAGTGGTGTCGTGCCAGACTGTCATGGAGTGACTCAGAATGGCAGCGGGTCATCTTCAGTGACGAGTCCCGCTTTAGTCTTGGTGGAGACGCCCAACGAATCCGTGTGTGGAGGCACCGTGGTCAGCACCAAGATGAGAGGGTTTGTTGTCACACGACCAGAAGGCCTGGTGTCCCTCCACCTCCACCCCTACCGCACCATCTGCAGGAACTGTGTGAGGATGTTCCAGCTGCATGGGATGGATTATCACAGGACACCATTAGGAACCTCTACAGCTCCATACCGAGACGTCTGGAGTGTTGGGTTAGCGAACACGGCGGCCCGACGCCATACTGAGAGACAGACTTCTGTATGTGTAGCTCAATAAATATTGATCATATCAGTCTAAATTTATCACCAGTTATTGATCCTGGTGACCTTTATCTTCCTTCCCAACAGCACCGCACTCCTACACCTCCGTCTGGGTGCAGCTGTTCCTTAGATGAGAGCATGAAATGTGCAGTGATTGCCTAGGGATGTGTTATGTTGCATATAATGGTTTTCAGATTTTATTTTTATTTTTTTTTATTATTTGTTGAGCTGCAACCGCTGTAAACCACTTTAATGTAGTTTTTGTTCAAATTCGCATTCTGCACTACGGAGCCTTCGCTTTCATGTAGGCTAAATGGCCTCAGACTGCTCTGTATAGTCCTTTTACGAAGGTAAACACTCATATGCAAAACTAAAGCTTATTAAAAGCAGGCCTGATCTACAGCAGTCATTATTTTCCAGTTGTGACATGGAAACCATTTATGCTGGTCTGTGGGGCGAGAGTGGGTCAAATCGTGTAGGTTCAAGGTGGATTCGGGACACTGGTGATGGGGCCTAAATATGATCCTCTAAATCCAGGATTAAGAACTGCTTTAAATCAGTTTTTTAATCATTACTTATGCTCTCTAATGACACCTGCTAGAGTCAGTCTTCTTTTAAGTATTTATGATGGTGCCTTGTGCACATTATGACGCAATCGATCACAATAAGGACGTAACACTGCCGTATTCCATCCACTTTGGGTCGAGACGTTGTAGACCTTTTAGCCACTGTACTCTGTACCAGCGTAAAACCAGGTTACCAAACTCACATGCACAAAACAAAACCAACGCATGGTGTGGTAAGCTTTGAAAGCTGTTCACACAGAGTATGGTGCAAGTAGTGGGTGGAGGAAATTGCACATCCTGGGTTTGGCTGTGGGTGTCCTGTCTGTGCATGCCGACTCATGCTCAACTGTCTGATCACACACATGCAAATACAAATTTGGCATTGTTGATGTTGTTGATGTGAAGAGTCTTGTGCTGTTACTCTCCATACTTAAGTACATCTGAAGGTACATACTTTAGTACTGTTACTCTCCATACTTCAGTACATCTGAAGGTACATACTTTAGTACTGCTACTCTCCATACTTAAGTACATCTGAAGGTACATACTTAGTACTGTTACTCTCCATACTTAAGTACATCTGAAGGTACATACTTAGTACTGTTACTCCAGTGGAGGTCTAAAGGTAGGAGCTTCTACTGACACTGGAGGAGGACTTTATGCTGGGGATTTCTACTTTAACTCAACTACATGTTTTGTGTACTTCGTCCACCACTGGATACTGGAGATGGTGTATTGCTGTAACTGGATGTCCATGTTGGAACAATATCAGCTCAAAATGTTTTTGGAAATGGGAAGGGTAAACCGAATCAATCAGATTCAGTGCTGTAAGTGCTTGGGCCACATATCACGCACTGGGATTGTGAGGTGTGGTGTTGGGTGTCTGTTTCTTCCTGAGGTATAGTAGAATGGTTTGAGCATGATAGAATTTCATTCATGATCTTCAACAGGTAGCTTTTTTTTTTTCCTTCCATTCATGCGACACATAGCTAGCATGAGCTAGTGCAGAAATAATATCCTGCTAGCTGGACGGGGGACTGGGAGTTGAAAAAACGGAATGTCCGGCCTAAAACTGAACGCGTGGCCACCCTGCTTGCCACTTGTCGCTAAATCGTGGCTTCAGATCATATACTGTAAAAGGTCACTTGTTGCTCTTTCACCTGCTAGTGTTAATGTAGGGTAACAAAAACAAAACATTTGAGTTTGTCAGCAACTACTATTCACACTTTATCATTACTCGACTTGAACAAAACAATGCTTCTCTGCAGCTGCAGTGCTCAACGAGCTGCGCCCATAGAGTGCTAGAAAACATGGTAACATACAGAAATCACTGACTCCACACACTGACATTGATGACATTTGTTTGTCTTCTGATGGCATGTGTGCAACAAGGCTTCTTTGGAGGCGGCTTTAAGCGTGCTGAGTTCATGTTGGATGTTTTGGTTGAAGTGCTCTTTTTAAAACTTCATGCTTTTTAAAATGAGATGAACTGAGCTGGCCGACGCTGAAAGTGTTTATCATTGGACGTCTAGCAGATGCATAACTTTAGGGCCTTCAGGAGATGAAATGTAAACTGTGTGTGATTCCTTCAAAAGAACTGCATCATTTTTCTGAGCGTGTTTATATAATCAGAGTTTCCTAAAATACCGAACTTCTGTAGTCCAGTAATAATAGGTCATGTGAGCTAATAGGTTTCTAAATAAACAAAACAAACAGACTCGGCCCCAGCAACAGGGAGTGTGTGAGTGAGCTCTTCTCAGAGAGGTGGGGAAACCATCTGTCTCATTAGTCTATCAAGATTTGGTTTTATTTGATGGAGCATGCTCAAGTCTCTGGTCTTGCGTGTGTGTGTGTGTGTGTGTGTGTGTGTGTGTGTGTGTGTGTGTGTGTGTGTGTGTTAGAGGTGGGTGAGTAATGCTCTGTTTCAGCACCATCATTGCAGCTAAGCTAATAATCAACCTACAGTGCTCTCACTCTCTCATTCTCACTCTCTCGTTTACTCTCTTATTCTGTCTTTCCTTTTTTTATTTCTCTGTCTGTCTGGCTGTCTGGCTGTCTGTCTGTCTGGCTGTCTGGCTGTCTGGCTGTCTGTCTGTCTGGCTGTCTCTCTCACGCACCTGCACACATGTACACACAACCACATAGGCGCACTCAGTCTCACACACAGGAGGGTAAGGGTAAGAAAAGACAAATTGGCTCTTTAATACCACATCTATCCCTCTCTTCTCACACCTACACACGTGTGTGTGTGTGTGTGTGTGTGTGTGTGTGTGTGTGTGTGAGAGAGAGAGAGAATATCTCAAGGTTGCTTTCAGATGGTCTTGATGCAGTGAAAGCAAAAGTCTGAATTGCTGTGGGTTGTGCAGGAAGTCAATGAGAGGAAGATTCAACTAATGGACTTCCTGACTGTGTGTGTGTGTGTTTGAGTGTGTGTTTGAGTGTGTGTTTGAGTGTGTGTGTGTGTGTGTGTGTGTGTGTGTGTGTGCGTGTGAGAGAGACTACTGTGATAATCCCTCCTTATTAATTGAATCCTTTTATTGCCTCTTACAAATGGCCTTTTCATGATAGTACCTGTAAGCATCATCAACAGACTCCACCACCCACACACACATCCACAGGAGGCGAAGGCTTTGTTTCGTTTGTGGCAGATGGCCTTTAAAACCAGTGCAATGAATCTGAGGTGGTTAGTTCTTTTATTTTTGTAGGTTAACAGTGACTCTGAGATGCTCCTGCACTTTTTAATAGAAATCAATTTTAACAACCAAAGTAAACATGACACATTTCTTATTGTGCAGAAACCGTAAAAGCAAAATTTAATACTAAGCTCACCTTGTGTGTTTAAGGTGGTAGTAAATTAAGGCTCCTGCAGATGGCGCTGCATGAGGATGATCGGGGTATAAATCCCTGTGGGGTGTGAGTGACAAATCCATAGATTGGGAAGAGGTGCTACAGTGCAGGGAATGTCTCGTTCCATGTGTGGAAAATGGCTCCAGGGCAGATGTTCATGATTGGCTAAAAGGAGTGACTGAATGTGGGCGTGGCCAAAGACCATAGTGTGAAGGATGTAGCTGAATCTGCAGGTGTATGGAAGCGTACAGTCATACGGGTCTACCAGCAGTAGCTAAAATCCCAGACTACAGGGAATTCTCCTTGGAACTGTGCTAGGGAAGACATCCACCAAATCTGGTCCAACTGACCAATCCTTTGATGTAAGAGTGTCTGAACACTGATGTGGCTACATCCAGAAACTTGTCCAGTCCATGCCCAATCCAGTACCAGCTGTTATTGGTGCTGGTGGAGGTGCTACACGCTGTAAGGTACATTACAGTAACAGGTGACTCTTTTTTTTTTTTTGTCCGGTGAGCTTATGCAATTAAACCTATGTCAATATTGCTGTTTGACGGTAATGTTGCTAAACGTTGACTCACATCTGAATCACCTATAAGACTAAAATTGGCTCCTTATTTGTCAGCTTATTGTTCAGATTTTAGTTCCTCTGTAATAGGAGCAGCATGCTTGTGCAGATACCTGAATGTAACAGCTGCTCTACCTAAAGTGGCACAAGAAATTAAAAGAAGCAGCCTGCTTCAGTTTCATCACGTTTCTCGTACCTGCCTCCTGTATACTTGCATCTCTGTTTATCAGACACAGCTGGAATATGGACAATACCCTATGTTCAGTATATGCCTCTATCAGTAAAGGCTTGCTGTGTGGACAAGGCTTCAGATTGATGATGCTGTCAGATGGCTCCTCAGCCAGGCCTGGTGTTCATGTTGGCGAAAGGCTAACTCCAAAGCCAAAAGCGCCATAAAGGATCCACTGCCTTGAGAGCGAAGTGGACTGCTTCAGATGCAGTGTTATTGAAGATCCCTGACCCAGCCACCCAGCTAAAGGGACTGTTGGGATGGTTTGCCCTGTATGTTGCAGTATCCGCGTTTATTTATGGCAAACTGTTAACATGACTGACCAGTGCAGCTGGCTAGCAGCTATGCAGCTTTGAGCTAATCCGTTATCTTTAAAAATTACGCATGCTAACTGTGCAGCTTTATACAGCATATGCTGCTCATTCAGAGTGAGTGTACACAGCAGAGTTTGGTTCATGTTTGGTGGCCACCGTGTGTCATACTACTACTAACTAGTGATGCACCATGTGTTTACAACAGACGGCTGGACTGCAGAGCCAACCTCCCGGAGATGGCGCATGGCGAAATGTGAAGACGGGCCCTCTAGACTGTTTCAGGGTAAGTGGAGAGGGAAGGGGATGCTGACAAACTCCACTGTTTTGCCATAACTTACAGATTGAAAAGCCAATGGTGTGAGACAGAGTATCGGCACGAATCTAGTGAAACAATGCATATCATGATGTAGATGAAAAGAACAGCTGCACCCAGAAGGAGGTGTGGGAGTGCGGTGGTGTTGGGAAGGAAGATAAAGGTGACCAGGATCAATAACTGATGATAAATTTAGACTGATATGATCAATATTTATTGAGCTACACATACAGAAGTCTGTCTCTCAGTATGGCGTCGGGCGGCCATGTTTGCTAGCCCAACACGCCAGACGTCTCTGTATGGAGCTGTAGAGGTTCCTAATGGAGTCCTGTGATAATCCATCCCATACAGCTTGAACATCCTCACACAGTTCCTGCAGATGGTGCGGTAGGGGTGAGGTGGAGTGACACCAGGCCTTCTGGACGTGTGACAACAACACGTTCATCTTGGTGCTGACCACGGTGCCTCCACACACGGACTCGTTGGTCACCTGAACCAAGACTAAAGCGGGTCTCATCATTAAAAATGACCCACTGCCATTCTGAGTCACTCCATGACCGTCTGGCACAACACCATTTCAGTCTTTGGCGACACTGATGGGGTGTTAAGAACAGTCGTCGTAACAGTAACATGCTATTCTCACTACCTGCACTGAACACAATTATGTATACAGCTACTGTTGACAGTCACATACTTAACTGCACACCTGGCTTCCACAGCATACTGTACTTTCAATATGTTCACTTAACACTAAACTGTATTTCACTCTATTGCGTAAGCTAACTGCTATTTACATCTCAGTCCTAGTACCGGAGGCAAATTTGGTCAAAGTTGATCATTTAGCCGAAGGCTGAATACCGAACACAGCAAATGTGGGCCACATCTGGCAAAGATAGGGCACTGCTTGCCCACTGTCGGCACTGGCGATCTGCTGTGAGCCGAAAGAGCCCACATGTATACAACATGTCTTTAGCTCACCTGTCCCAAATACTGATCTGGCCCACTTCTGGCACTGATATAGCAGAGTTGCCTACTTTTGGCTGGTGCATATATGGCCCACATCTTGCTAATGGGAGCGGTCCACCCTAGTGCCGTCAACCCATCTGGCAGTTGGTCGCTAGCCCTGAAGCTAGCTGAGAAAAAGTTGTTGCCTGCATCCAGGAAGTAGGAAAGTGTATGTGATTAAAAGCGTCATTGTTCGGTATGAATTGTTCTGTCTTTACACTTTTTGTCTGAATATTTGCAGTTGCTGAACGTTTGGTACATCCCCGTTAAGCTCCGCTAAGATACTGCGTCTCTCTTTTAATCACTGCGCTGTAGAAATAGCCTTATATGTTATACTGTATAATCTTGTGTCGGTATATTTGATTTGAATATTAGGTTTTTTGATGCCTGTAGTGGTGTGACTGTCCTGTGATCCACTAACCGTTTAATTTCACTTTTAAAGACACTGAACTTTCTTAGTTGTGCTCACAGTGACTGCGGTTGGCATGCTTCCATTTGGGCCTTTTTTTAAAAAAAAATTGAATTTTTTTTTTTAATTAATTAATTATTTTTTTTAGGTGCAGCTGTGTCTGTGTGAGTGTGTCTGTGTCTACAGGTAGCAGAGTAGCATGTTTCTCATGTGTGGTGGTGTGTAAGACGTCGGGCTTTTGCTCTGCATTCCTCTGTCCATAGCCAGAGAGACAGGAATCATTGTGTAACACAGCACTAGGATACACTCCGTGTGCATATCCACACACACATGGCTGAAACAGCGTAATTGAACACTCAGGCACCTAAACACTCGCACAACGAGTGCATTGAGATCACACAGCCGGGGTGTGGAGGATGGGGGGAATCGACAGTTCAGAGGGACAGAGAGAGAAAAGTTAAAGAGGAGAGCAAGCGAGTAATACCAGAGTGAACTTGAGTTTTCCAGGTGCAGATTAGACTTTGGGGAAAGAAAATAAAACAGAGTATGAAATGTGCTTTTATACTTTCACACATTTTCCCCTAACATGTGCTTTAAAAATATATCACCTAGAAAATCAACCAAACCGACCAGTGGAGCTTAAACTCCTGCATACAACAGTAGCCAGTGTAATGTGTTAGTGTGCTGTAAGTAGTGTGTTGGTGTACAGTAACTCAGTAAGTGTAATGTGTTAGTGTGCTGTAAGTAGTGTGTCGGTGTACGGTAACTCAGTAAGTGTAATGTGTTAGTGTACTGTAAGTAGTGTGTCGGTGTACGGTAACTCAGTAAGTGTAATGCATTAGTGTGCTGTAAGTAGTGTGTCGGTGTACAGTAACTCAGTAAGTGTAGTGTGTTAGTGTGCTGTAAGTAGCGTTGTGGTGTACAGTAACTCAGTAAGTGTAATGTGTTAGTGTACTGTATGTAGCGTTGTGGTGTACAGTAACTCAGTAAGTGTGATGCGTTAGTGTGCTGTAAGTAGTGTGTTGGTGTACAGTAACTCAGTAAGTGTAGTGTGTTAGTGTGCTGTAAGTAGCGTGTTGGTGTACGGTAACTCAGTAAGTGTAATGTGTTAGTGTACTGTAAGTAGTGTGTCGGTGTACGGTAACTCAGTAAGTGTAATGCATTAGTGTGCTGTAAGTAGTGTGTCGGTGTACAGTAACTCAGTAAGTGTAATGTGTTAGTGTACTGTAAGTAGTGTGTTGGTGTACGGTAACTCAGTAAGTGTAATGCATTAGTGTGCTGTAAGTAGTGTGTCGGTGTACGGTAACTCAGTAAGTGTAATGTGTTAGTGTGCTGTAAGTAGTGTGTCGGTGTACAGTAACTCAGTAAGTGTAATGTGTTAGTGTGCTGTAAGTAGCGTGTTGGTGTACAGTAACTCAGTAAGTGTAATGTGTTAGTGTGCTGTAAGTAGCGTGTTGGTGTACAGTAACTCAGTAAGTGTAATGTGTTAGTGTGCTGTAAGTAGTGTGTTGGTGTACAGTAACTCAGTAAGTGTAATGTGTTAGTGTACTGTAAGTAGTGTGTTGGTGTACAGTAACTCAGTAAGTGTAATGCGTTAGTGTACTGTAAGTAGTGTGTCGGTGTACGGTAACTCAGTAAGTGTAATGTGTTAGTGTACTGTAAGTAGTGTGTTGGTGTACGGTAACTCAGTAAGTGTAATGCGTTAGTGTACTGTAAGTAGTGTGTTGGTGTACGGTAACTCAGTAAGTGTAATGTGTTAGTGTACTGTAAGTAGTGTGTTGGTGTACGGTAACTCAGTAAGTGTAATGTGTTAGTGTGCTGTAAGTAGTGTGTTGGTGTACAGTAACTCAGTAAGTGTAATGTGTTAGTGTGCTGTAAGTAGCGTGTTGGTGTACAGTAACTCAGTAAGTGTAATATGTTAGTGTGCTGTAAGTAGCGTGTTGGTGTACAGTAACTCAGTCAGTGTAATATGTTAGTGTGCTGTAAGTAGCGTGTTGGTGTACAGTAACTCAGTCAGTGTAATGTGTTAGTGTACTGTAAGTAGCGTGTTGGTGTACAGTAACTCAGTAAGTGTAATGTGTTAGTGTACTGTAAGTAGCGTGTTGGTGTACAGTAACTCAGTATCAATGCAAGCTCAATTAGACAGTGATAACTCCATTAACCATGAACTACATCCTCTCTATAGATGCAAAACTAAACTGGACCACACAACCTTCAGCATTCACCGAGGGGCTGTGACGTGTCATGCCCTCAGGTTTCAGTGTAGTAGTATTTCTCACACATTGTGAAACTATAGAGGTTTTAATGCAGCCATCACTACATTGATATGCATGTATCGCCACAACCGTACCCAGGAGATATTGCAGTATCTACATTTCGCAGATATGTAGTTCTCGTCAATGTAAAACCTCTGAACGCTTTTGTAAAAGTGCTTAAGCTGTGCTTTTAACTTTTAACATCATCTGGTGTCTCCTTATGTAGTGTTTCCAAGGTCTGGACTCGGGTCGAGTGGAATGACTCATGTGGTTCTATCCACCCTCAGTGCTTCGAGCTGTGTAGCATCTCATGCAGCATTCATCAGCGGTTCAGCACCTTTCTGACTCCTCACTTTAGACATGGCGTAGATGCTTTCACATATCTGGACACTGTGACCTGAACTCACTGATCCACACTCAACATGTTGCTGTGTTCCAGAGCTCATGTGAGAATCAGGTTAACTGCACCTAGTCAGAACATGACTGTGGTGTCAACCTCGGGGCTGCTGATACGGATATGTAGTCGCTTGATCTGTAGCGTAGTTTAACCATCCATTGGTGAGTCTATATGGGTCCGCTGGCTTGATCAGGCCAGCGCCCCGCTGGTAGCCGCTCTCCTCCCGGATAACTGTCTCACGGAGAAGATGGAACCAGTTTTTAATCTTGGAGTTTGTGGAACCAGTGGCTTGTATCGTGGAAAATAAACTAGGCCTGTCAGAATGATTTAGTTGAAAGTGTTGCTGACACAAATTATTCAGTAATCAAATAATAAAGGATAATGAGCATAAGAGAGAAGGAAGAATGAGTGAATTGAAGAGTGAGTGGAAAACAAGTTATGAAAAGTGGCATTGTGTCTGTTTATGTTGAATAGTGGCAAGACTTAACCACGAGTGTGTAACGGTCACTTCAAGGCAGGTGCAGTGCGCATGTGCACGGTGGAGAGTTGGGGCGAATAATGGAGAGAGTGGAGGAAAGCACGGGAGAGAATGTGCGTGGGGTGAACTGTGCTAGGTTGTAGCCTGGGTTCTCCAACTGGTGCTATCTGGGAACTCAGTGTTCTCAGTGTTCATTAAACTGGCTCTGAAACCGCTTCACGACGTGTTCCCTGCGTGTCTCTTCATGGAAGCTGAGTATCCCTCTCTCCACGAGAGCACCCACCTAACACCACACTTCCATTTGTTACAAGTGTCAGCAAAGCACTAATGAACCACCAGCTTAGAAATTAGTGGGCCGATGGTGGTCCGCTATTTACTTGCTGTCAGGAAAAGTTCATTAAAACGATTTGGTGAGCGTAATACAGCTGTGCTTCATGTTCCTGTGTGTGATATGAACAAGCTATTACCTATAGGGGTTGGACAATGAAACTGAAACACCTGTCATTTTAGTGTGGGAGGTCTCATGGCTAAATTGGACCAGCCTGGTGGCCAATCTTCATTAATTGCACATTGCACCAGTAAGAGCAGAGTGTGGAGGTTCAGTTAGCAGGTAAGAGCACAGTTCTGCTCAAAATACTGCAATGCACACAGCATTATGGGTGACATACCAGAGTTCAAAAGAGGACAGATTGTTGGTGCGTCTTGCTGGCGCATCTGTGACCAAGACAGCAAGTCTTTGTGATGTACCACGGTATCCAGGGTAGCACAGAGTATGAAATGTGCTTTTATACTTTCACACATTTTCCCCTAACATGTGCTTTAAAAATATATCACCTAGAAAATCAACCAAATCGACCAGTGGAGCTTAAACATACCACCAAGAAGGACGAACCTCCACCAGCATCACGTAGTGACCTGGACACTATCCTGCAAGAAGAATGGCTTAAACTCCCTCTGACCACTGTGCAGGATGCAGTATATGTCATTCCCAAGACCAACTGACGCTGTATTGGCCGCAAAAGGAGGCCCTACACCATACTAATAAATGACTGTGGTCTAAAACCAGGTGTTTCAGTTTCATTGTCCAACCCCTGTACATACCGTATTGTCCATTGTAAAAACAGTAATAGGCTACAATAACGGAGATGGATAGACAATAAGACTTAAGACAGTGAGCTTCGGTCGTGGAATCTGTGTGTTGTAGGCTGTTACTGTGTGTTTTATACCCTATAGGAAGAACCAGAACTAAGCTAGTTTGGAAATCTATTATCAGAAGCATGAACAGCGTACTGGAGGAAGGTCCTGCTAATATTGATCAAGGGTAGGTCTGTTGCACAATCGCTTAATCTCAGATGTTCGAGTTGTTTTTCACAGATGCTGGATTGCAGTCATGCTATGCTTCAACAAACAGCATGTTAATCCAATTGACTGGCTTGAATGGAGTTGTTGTCGATGATGTTGATGTTGTTGTTGTTGTTGTTGTTCACTCTCATTGAGATCACATAGCTTTGCTTAACTCTACACACAAATCTGTGACTGCAGACGTTGGTGTGAGTGTAGTGATTTGACAGGGCAACCAGTTTTGCTTTCTGTGTAAGTAAACACAGCTAGTATGTGCTGTGCCAAATCAGCTGTTTTGGCCACTTTAGACTTTAGTAATCACTGACGGAGAAAAGGCAGGTAGAGTCAGTAATCAGTTATTTAAGACAATTAATTGGTATCTAGAAATGTGTGTTCATGGCAGCGCTAACAGAGAAGGCTTAATGTTAGGAGAAGCCCAATCCCATTTCTCATTCTTACCCCTACCCCTTGTTTTCGAGTGTAACCCTCCTCCTTCAAACTGAGTTAGAAGGGGTAGTGGTTGAAATCTTCTCTCTATAAAATGGGACAACCCTTCCAGAACCAGATACGTCATCAGGTGTCGTGAGCAGCTTTTACGTAAACTGACGGAAAACACTGGCGCTCTCGGTGCACATCGCTTTGATCAGTCGTACAAGGGATCCAATAAAAAGAGCACAAACAAAAAACTACAGGACGTCATTAACAGGCTGCTAGCGGTGCTCTGTAGGCGACCCTGCCAGTCTGCAGTGTCAGCAGAGGAGGGTGAAGTCCAGCTCGTCACTGCGTAAATACATTTAGGGCATCATATGACTTCAAAGAGGCGGATGATCGTTATTTATCACCACCAAGAATTCTTCAGTGATCTGAAGCTCAACTTTGATCCAAGCTACATGATCCAGTTTCCCTGTTCCACCTTAAATGGTGCAGCAACCTCGGGTACTAGAACTGCTGCACCATTTAAGGAATGGGAAAGTTCGCTAGGTAGCACCAAGACATCAGTGAAAAATTGTGAGAATTAAAATGGTAAAATTGTGATCTTACAGTACAGTGTTTTTTAACCGAGACAATACTCATATTTATGGGTCTCTTTGGTCGCTTGTGCAGCTATCTTATGACTCGCAGGGCATTCTGGGAAGTTTCTCATAACATTTTGCTTGGAGTGTGTCTTTGAAAGATCTCCGTTTGAAGGGCCATGTAGCCCTAACACTTTGCCCTATTGCTCCATCTCAAAAACAGTCAGGACCACCCGACCCCTAGACGTGAACGTGCTTAATGGAGGGGTAGGACTAAGTGTTGGGGGCAAGAGGTGAACTGGGATTGGGCCTGTGGTTTGTGGCACTTTTCCGTATGCTCATAGAGTGTGAACGTGCAAACAGATGCTATAACACTGACAAATTGCAGCAGCTGTGCAAGCAGATACGAGAAAGGGGCTCTAAAACTCCCTGGAAAATTACTCAAATAATATATAAAGAGATGAGAGGTGCTGGGAGAGAGAGACGGGGAGAGAGAGACGGGGAGAGAGAGACGGGGAGAGAGAGACGGGGAGAGAGAGACGGGGAGAGACAGACACAGAGAGAAAGAGAGACCCAGAGACAGAGAGAGAGACAGAGAGAGAGAGACAGACACAGACCACAGAGAGAGACAGACACAGACACACACAGAGAGACACAGACACAGAGAGAGAGAGACACAGAGACAGAGAGAGAGACAGACAGAGAGACACAGACACAGAGAGAGAGAGACAAAGAGACAGAGACAGGCAGGCAGGCAGATCCATAGACTACTGTGGATGAGTCAGCCAGTTACTTCCGATGATGGACAGTAATGACTGAATGAATCCGTGGGTCCGCCAAAATACATTAACTGTAATCACACACACACACCCACCACATAAACAGAGTAACCTGATCTCCGCATGCTTAGAGGTCACTGGGTGGGTTATGCGGGGGCTGGAGGGGGTCTGGTCTGTAAATTTAGAACCACTGATATTAGTACCTTTCTGTATTACACGGACCCAATCGCCAGTGTATCTCCTGAATCAGGATACCGCCTCTTTGAATGGACACATGAATCACACGACTGTGTAATGGAAGATAATAGTTTATAAGACAAGGGAGCACAGAGAAGCGGTTAAGTAACAGATACAGATATTCAGAAATTCCAGAGCAGCAAAAGGAATTTCCTATGAGTGGTCTGGATTAGAAATCTCGACGCTGGAAAAACACTGACTGGTAAACGAGATGTCGTCACTGTCTAGCCTCGATCACTAACGGCCCAGAGGAACAGACTGCTCCTCTCATTGGTCAGGCATTCAGGAGCTGGACTGAAAGCCTAACATATTAGATTATTTGCCAACATCATTAGGAAGGGACAGGAATCAACCAGTGACGTTTTGATTGATTATGGGTGGAAGTCATTTTAGGAGAAGTGTCCCTCTGGGCCTTCTGGAGATCTTAAGCACATCACTGATTGAGAGGATGAGTCACAGTCTAATCGAATGGAAAACCGTTCGTCCGTTGTGGTCATTAGTTGTTATCGGTTTTGGTTTTGGGGGCAGTTTGGAAATGGCGGCGGCTGTTTCATGACGAACAGGGCGGAAGGAAAGTCTTGGAGTAACGTGTTGGTGAAAGATGAACTTTAACTAAAAGCTGTTATGGAGATAAGAGGTTTTGCCCAGACAGGAAGCTTCAAGTGATGTACAGTGCCAGTCGAAAGTCTAGCCACGGCTCCTCTTAGAAGGTCATCGGAAAGGAATTAACCATGGCAGTTTCCTGTGATGGTAACTTTGTTTCGTCGGTGAATTGTACTGTAGTTGCATTTTTTTTTTTTGCTGTCCGTAAATAAGTTGGTTTCACGTGACATGTCATGTACATGGATCCATTTCAAGGCATCACTGAACGGTATGGGTTTGTTCTTTTTCATTTCATGTCCTTCTCTGTTCTGCTGTAGGATACATCGATGAAAGTACCATGGTTAAGTCAGTCACTCACACTCACACCACCTACTCTACACTGCTGGGAGTTCCCCTGTAACACGACCCCGCTGTGGTGCAGTAAAGTTGCTATTGTCTTTATTTCCTAAGGATAACAGTGGTGTCTTTTTATGAGGGTGATGCTGCGATGAGTTTCCCTCCTTCTCTCTCTCTCGCCCTCCCTCTCTCTCTCTGCAGGGAGCAGTAACAACATTCTTGTTTCGGTTTCTTCAAAGTGCAGCCGTCACATCGGAGCAACATAGAGCTGAAAGTTTGATGAAAGACCACAGGGCCTGATTCCACTCGGTCATTACCAAGTAGTGAAGGCCTTTGCTGGGATTTTGATGCTAAAAGCTATAAGCTAACCCTGCAATCCACTCTTGTTTTGTAAGCTTGCATGGTCATGTAATACATTACCCTGCGTTCGCACCAACAGGCAACACTGTAATCAGCAACCAGTTGTTTCTTATGGGATTGCGCAATTTGTAGCTGGAGTTTCGCAAGGAG
The DNA here is from genome assembly GCA_024036415.1 of Prochilodus magdalenae. Taxonomy (NCBI): domain Eukaryota; kingdom Metazoa; phylum Chordata; class Actinopteri; order Characiformes; family Prochilodontidae; genus Prochilodus; species Prochilodus magdalenae. The sequence continues at coordinate 42,319 of JAMWET010000935.1, forward strand.
GTGCAAGCTATCGTTACGCGATTTAAACCGGAAGCCTTCTACGCATGCACAGCACATGTACATTTCCGGAATCGCTTCCAGCATGTCTTTACAGTACTGATAAGTAAACCTGTGAATTAGACGAGTTTAACATTTGATATACATCATTGTATATGTAAAAATGATCCCCTGAACCTTGCGTAGTCGAAGCCGTAGTCGTAGTCAGGCTATAGCGGTAACATACCAGAGGCAGTGACAGAATTTCACACTCGCAAAGTCCAAATCGGATTTCCGGTTCAACCAGGTAGCGACAAAAGCAACACGATGACGGAGCAACAAGCGACAAATCAAGTGGAGATATGCTCATCTTTGTGTAAATGAATTATGACTCATTGAAGCAACATTCTAAGTGTTTAGCTCAGACCGTTTCTTCAGGGCGTTCATAGACACGGGGTTCGAGGTCTTTGTATCAGAATTTAATTCCTGTTCACAGCAGTGTGGTAGTAAACATGGAGGAGAAGCTCATAACCGCCATTTCCTCTATTCGTAGTTTATATGATGTGTCTTTCTACATATACAGGGTTTGGACAATGAAACTGAAACACCTGTCATTTTAGTGTGGGAGGTCTCATGGCTAAATTGGACCAGCCTGGTGGCCAATCTTCATTAATTGCACATTGCACCAGTAAGAGCAGAGTGTGAAGGTTCAGTTAGCAGGTAAGAGCACAGTTCTGCTCAAAATACTGCAATGCACACAGCATTATGGGAGACATACCAGAGTTCAAAAGAGGACAAACTGTTGGCGCACGTCTTGCTGGCGCATCTGTGACCAAGACAGCAAGTCTTTGTGATGTATCAAGAGCCACGGTATCCAACGGTAATGTCAGCATACCACCAAGAAGGACGACCCTCCACCAGCATCACGTAGTGACCTGGCCACTATCCTGCAAGAAGAATGGCTTAAACTCCCTCTGACCACTGTGCAGGACTTGTATACGTCATTCCCAAGACCAACTGACGCTGTATTGGCCGCAAAAGGAGGCCCTACACCATACTAATAAATGATTGTGGTCTAAAACCAGGTGTTTCAGTTTCATTGTCCAACCCCTGCACATCTGTAGGACAATGAAGGATGGAGAGAGAAGCGGACAACACGCGAGCGGTCTCTCACACCTGGGGTGACGTTGCTAGTGTGAATGCATGGTCAGATGTAAATGACCTGTTTTTGTTACTATGCGTTCGAGACATTTCATATATGTAAACGACGTCTGTTCTGATTGGCTGCCTTTGCATTGTGCCTCATTTGGAAAACAGAATACCCCTTATGACTTCATCACAGATTGCTGCAGCTGCGGGGGGCGGGATTAGGGTATTGGGTCATTGGCCTCCTTCAGACTAAGCAGTGTGGAGCACTTCCTAACCAATCCCAACATCCGGCTCACACAGGACAATTTGAAAACAACTGCCATAGTAAAACTGCATTCGGCAGCTGCTGTTTTCCACACTCATGTTTTCCCTCACAGGTTCCTTGGCCATCATTCAGGTTTGCAGTAGCTAGTTTTAAAGGTGCGGTGGAAATGCTGTATGTAGTCACGTTTTATTTGGGCTACCTTTTTAAATGCACTGCAGACGCGGAACACGGTTTCAAAGGAAAGCGAATTGCATTATGAAGGTGTATTGACTCCAGTGCTGAATAGCTGGCAGCCCAAGGACACACGGTCGTGTGCACTTAGAGAAGGCGCAGAAGAGCTTACAGGGTCCTGGCCATGCTTGAAGGAGGACGTTTGTGCATGTAAAACCGCATGGCACACTCGGCTATTTATTAGAAGACTGTTTTTACAAGGACAGTAATCACACGGTGTCTGACCCACTGGTCATCCACAGCAGGAGCAAACACACTGGTACTGCACGAGGCTTAGCTGACTTGATTATGTGAGTTAAATAGAAGCTTATTAATATTATAATATGTATATTATTGATTATATTAATGATCGCTGTCCCAGTTTACCCAGTATGTAATTTGCTTGTATTATGAGATGATGTTATGATCACATTATCTACTTTATGGTTATGGTTTTGGGTAGTCTGGTGGTTTTAATGCACATCCTGTAAATTACTGATGCTAGTCATGGTAGACTGGAATATACTGCGACTTGCTTCGCTCTACTACAGCCTTGGTGTTATTGGTTGCTATGGCTGAATGGATATAGGATACAGAGCTATCGTCACTGCATGATTTTTAATTAACACAGTTTGGACCCGTATCTGTCTATATATTCAGTGTGACTCGGTGCATTGTGCAATATTTGCTGCTGCACCTGTACGTCACCTGTACGTCACCTGTACGTCACCTGTACGTCACCTGTACGTCACCTGTACGTCACCTTTTACTGACTGCCAACATAGTTATACTTCTCATACTCTGACTGCCTGCATCATCAGTATTTATTTGCCAGGTGGCTGTCAAGATCGTCAGTCCTTATGTAACTGGTATAAGAGAACAGTAGCTGTGCAATATCTTCCGTAACTGTAATTACATTATTATTATTATTGTTGTTGTTGTTGTTGTTGTTGTTGTTGTTATAAGTAATATTATTTTTTGTTATTAGTATTCATTAGCATATCAGGGGCAGTCGTGGGCTGGAGGTTAGGGAACCAGCCTTGTGACCGGAGGGTTGCCGGTTCGATTCCCTGAACTGACAGTAACGACTGAGGTGCCCTTGAGCAAGGCACCTAACCCCCAGCTGCTCCCCGGGCGCCGTGGATAGGGCTGCCCACTGCTCCGGGTAAGTGTGCTCACCGCCCCCTAGTGTGTGTGTTCACTAGTGAGTGTGTTTGTGGGTGTTTCACTTAACGGATGGGTTAAATGCGGAGACTAAATTTCCCCACTGTGGGACTAATAAGGGAATTTAATCTTAATCTTTAATCTATTATTGTTATTATTATTATTATTATTATTATTATTATTAATAATATTATTATTATCATTATTGTTATTAATGTTGTTATTATTATTTTTAAAAAATTGCCCAACAATACAGATTTATTTATGTTTATGATTAATCTTTTATTAGGTATTTTCTCTTTTGCTGTATCTGTTTACTGTATAATCTGCGGCAACAATGCAAACTTCCTCGTGTGGGATAATAAAACGCTATCTTATCTTAATTTAATCATTGTGTATAATAATGAAAGCAAAACAATAATGACTTATAAATATTCAGTCATGACTCCTGCTCTTACATTTAATTAAGAAAAATTAATTGTTAAAAATAATTCAAATGAATTGTTTATCTTCAGAGCTGGACATGTGTTGATTTCCCCTCCCATTATTCTCTTATTTTATTTTATTTTAAACTCTTCGCCAAGACTAAAGCGGGACTCGTCACTGAAGATGACCCGCTGCCATTCTGAGTCACTCCATGACAGTCTGGTACGACACCACTGCAGTCTTTGGTGACGGTGACGTGGTGTTAAGGACAGTCGTGGTAACGGTCTGTGTGCATGTAGTCCTGCGTGGTGCAGCCGTCTGCCAATGGTGCTGCACTAACAGGATGGCTCATGGAGGACACCACTGCTCGCTGGATGTCCACAGTCGTAGCTGGGTCAGTCAGGTACAGAGATAAGGCCCATGCTTGCGTGTGTCACATGTGAATATAATACTGTGGTAAGGTAGTTAGCCTGGTAGTGTACATCAAACGTGGACATCAAAAAGTGAGAAGCTGTACTGTGTAGACGAGCAGGATTACTAAGTGTGCTTATTTCAACATGTCCGTACGCTAGTTATTTCCCCTCGTAGCTGTGTGGGCTTAATTGACTCGCTCTGACCGTTGATAATGTGGTTTGAATTAGTCTGAGCTACCGGACAATGTGATATTACATTTATTTCCATGTGTCCTTTTCATTACGTCTTATCTCCAGCTGCCATTTACACAGCATGCTTTCGAGAGTGCTTATTTTCCTCTGTATGAAAACAGCCATTATCAGCTGCGTGAAGACAGAGGAAAGATATGGAGGGAGGTGAAGAGAGAAGGATACAGAAAGGGAGCGAGGTGTAGAGTGACCGGACTATACACACAGAGCAGATGGTCTGCAGTGTCGGTGAGCAAACAGTCTCACACTGTAGATCCTGTGTTATTACTCAAGTGGACATTCAGCCCCAACAGGCTAAGCTCAATATCTCTCTGACACACGTGTATAAACACACACACACGCACGCACACACACACGCACGCACACACGCATATCACAGTGTACTCTGGCTTATCTGTCGATCAATTTACAATTCATTAGTGGCTCATAAAAGAATCATTTTATTTTCTTTTCTCTTTTCTTTTTTATACTAGACAATGGTATATTCATCAACCAGGCAGCATATATCTGTAACGATGAAATGTTGGGCGTCGCAAAGTGCTTTTTTTATTATTTATTTATTTATTTATTTGTGTGCGAGTGTGAGCTTTTTGCCCTCATCTTGGCAAAGTGTAGCTTTCAGGACTGTCAGCTTCCATTATGTTAGTAAACAAACAATCTATATTTAATTAATCATTATTTTCATAGGTAATCAAGTACATCATTGCGTATTTAAAAGGTCGAACAATATAAATGGACCTAACTGAGCAGCTGGCCTGGATAAATATATGACCTTATTGATCATTGTTGTGGAAAAATTAAGTTTACCAAACATAAAAGGCGTACTCGCGTGTTATACCTCCACCAGCACCAATAACATCTGATATTGGATTGGACATGGACTGGACAAGTTTCTAGATGTAGCCACATCAGTGTTCAGACACTCTGACATTAAAGAGCTGGTCAGTTGGACCAGATTTGGTGGATGTCTTCTCTGGCACAATTCCGAGGAGAATTCCCTGTAGACTGGGATTGTATCCACTGCTGGTAGACCCATATGACCGTACGCTTCCATACACCTGCATATTCAGCTACTTCCTTCACACTATGGTCACTTTGGCCACGCCCACATGCAGTCACTCCTTTTAGCCAATCATTAACATCTGCTCTGGAGCCATTTTTCACACATGGAACGAGACATTCCCTGCACTGCAGCACCTCTTCCCAATCTATATATCCCGTCACTCACACCCCACAGGGATTTATATATATCCTCGTTCAGCAGCGCCATCTGCAGGAGCCTGAAGTTACTACCACCTTAAACACACAAGGTGATATTTTTTTTGGTAATTTATTTTTTTATTTATTATTGTGTGTATATATATATATACTTGAACTAGAGTACTGCCGTATGTAAAATGTTTACAAATGAAATGTATTAACAGGTTTTAGGGGTTCTTTTAAGTCTGTGCACACATGCACTCATGAGCTCCTTCTGGTGTGGGTTCATGACTGTATCTAGACTGTACTGGGACTGATTCAGATATTCCTAGGTCTGCATGTTTGCAGCAGAGACAAGGCAAAGAAATTAACCCAACGATATCAGGTATCTTATTTTATCTTTAGTAACGTGTTGTTTTAGCAATAATGGTTATTAACTGTTTATGTTTAATGTTCTCAGTTAATTCTCTTTCCAGAAACGCTAATTACTGGTTCATCGTCATCAGGTTACTTGTCAGTCATTACCAATATCAGGTTACCGTCATACGGAGCAGTGCTGCCCTATGCACTGCCTCAAGATTCCTAAACTGTGGACCATTTAAAAAAGACCTCTATATAAAAGCACTGCGTGGCTTTAGTGCATGTAAATGGGATTGTCTCTATGATCCGTGTTTTTACTGTTGGAGAGATCACCTTGCAGATTGCCAGCCAATAATTTCTGACTCTAAGAGTTTTTTTTTTTTTTTTCCCTGTAAATAATTGAGTATGTTTGATAGATGCGGTTGTCTAATGGTGTGGAAACTCTTCAGTGCTGTCTTGCAAATGAAGTGCAGGCCTCATGCTGGACCTGAGTGCTTAAGAAGGTGTTCAGTCTGTACCTAGCAGTTTGTCATACAGTAGTCCGTTGCACTGCGCTTTGTTTTCCACATAGTTCTTCAGCTGTAACTAACGTTTTATATAAAGCTAAACTCTCAGCCTTGCCAACGGCCCTGCAGTGGTGACAAAACTGTAAACTGCGGAGGAAGGAAGCAGAGTCTGCGCTTGTCTGACTGCTAGGAATGAGCTTTTATATGCCTCTTATGTCTGCTGCGGTTAAGTATTTTTCCACTGTGCTGATTGGTGGCCGTTTTGGCTCTGTGATTGCCCTGTGTGGTTAGGCTGGGGCACGCAGTCACAGCTGTGGTCAGCTCTGTTTTGATGTTGAGAGAGGGAGGAGAGAGTGGGAGTGAGGGAGGGATGTGGTCTGGCCTCATGATGAGAGATGGTTCTCCTTCCTCCTTACTCTGAATTAGGTTTATGTGGGATTTTTTGGTAGTACGTTTTCATATATTCTTGGTACTCCAGTGTGTGTGTGTGTGTGTGTGTGTGTGTGTTTGTGTGTGTGTGTGTGAAAAAAATCAGTAAGTGTAATGTGTTAGTGTACTGTAAATAGTGTGTTGGTGCACAGTAACTCAGTAAGTGTAATGTGTTAGTGTGGTGTAAGTAGTGTGTCGGTGTACAGTAACTCAGTAAGTGTAATGTGTTAGTGTGCTGTAAGTAGTGTTGGTGTACGGTAACTCAGTAAGTGTAATGTGTTAGTGTGGTGTAAGTAGTGTGTCGGTGTACAGTAACTCAGTAAGTGTAATGTGTTAGTGTGGTGTAAGTAGTGTGTTGGTGTACAGTAACTCAGTAAGTGTAATGTGTTAGTGTGGTGTAAGTAGTGTGTCGGTGTACAGTAACTCAGTAAGTGTAATGTGTTAGTGTGGTGTAAGTAGTGTGTCGGTGTACAGTAACTCAGTAAGTGTAATGTGTTAGTGTGGTGTAAGTAGTGTGTTGGTGTACAGTAACTCAGTAAGTGTAATGTGTTAGTGTGCTGTAAGTAGTGTTGGTGTACGGTAACTCAGTAAGTGTAATGTGTTAGTTGCTGTAAGTAGTGTTGGTGTACGGTAACTCAGTAAGTGTAATGTGTTAGTGTACTGTAAGTAGTGTGTTGGTGTACAGTAACTCAGTAAGTGTAATGTGTTAGTGTGGTGTAAGTAGTGTGTCGGTGTACAGTAACTCAGTAAGTGTAATGTGTTAGTGTGGTGTAAGTAGTGTGTTGGTGTACAGTAACTCAGTAAGTGTAATGTGTTAGTGTGCTGTAAGTAGTGTGTTGGTGTACGGTAACTCAGTAAGTGTAATGTGTTAGTGTGCTGTAAGTAGTGTTTTGGTGTACGGTAACTCAGTAAGTGTAATGTGTTAGTGTGCTGTAAGTAGCGTGTTGGTGTACAGTAACTCAGTAAGTGTAATGTGTTAGTGTGGTGTAAGTAGTGTGTCGGTGTACAGTAACTCAGTAAGTGTAATGTGTTAGTGTGGTGTAAGTAGTGTGTTGGGGTCCAGTAACTCAGTAAGTGTAATGTGTTAGTGTGCTGTAAGTAGTGTTGGTGTACGGTAACTCAGTAAGTGTAATGTGTTAGTTGCTGTAAGTAGTGTTGGTGTACGGTAACTCAGTAAGTGTAATGTGTTAGTGTACTGTAAGTAGTGTGTTGGTGTACAGTAACTCATTAAGTGTAATGTGTTAGTGTGCTGTAAGTAGTGTGTCGGTGTACAGTAACTCAGTAAGTGTAATGTGTTAGTTGCTGTAAGTAGCGTGTTGGGAACATGTCCAAATGAAAGAGGCGTGAAGTGTGCCGACCAACCAGGGTACAGCGGTCAGTTTGCTTTGAGCTTGTTTTGACCTGTTGCACAGAGCTTGGTTCTAGCTAATAGAACCTGTTCTCCTTCAGTGTTCTGTGCTGATGATGATGTGAATAGACGTCAGTGTCAGACTAATGAATGAGCTTCTATTAAAGACTGGTGGACTGAGAGACACTAGAGTCTCTTCACCTACACTGAGCTGATGAAGAGTCCTGTTCCAGAAATGATAATAGGACATTAGAGCCGTAATAAACCATGCTCCTGTTACTCTCCATACTTCAGTACATCTGAAGGTACATACTTTAGTACTGGTACTCCAGTGGAGGTCTAAAGGGAGGAGCTTCTACTGACACTGGAGGAGGAGTTTACCTCGGAGATCTCTACTATACCTCGATTACGTGGTCTGTGTATTTTGTTCACCTTTGGTGTTAGACCTGTTTTTGCTTTGCGTGTACGCTGACATTTGACATCTAGCCGAACCATGTAAACAGACGTCGTACAAAGGAAAGGACAAGTTTGGGTAGATTTTATGATGCACATCAACTGATCTCTAAAGCAGTAACCCCTGAGAGTTAATACAAAATTAATTAATTAATTAATTAATACAATTTAATATAATACATATGTATATGTGTGTATATTAGGCATGTGCTTCTATAGTAATTTACTGTCACACTCTATAAGCTAATACCTTGTGTTGTTGGTTATACATTTTGCGGATGGGTTTGTGGCATGTCGTATAACTGGACAGCAGTCTTCCATCATTTCTGATAGTCTTGATGACCCTGCCTTTGTTTTCTCCAAAAGCTAAAGACATGAGCAGTGTAGGTGCTCAATCATATAACCCACTAAAACAGCTGTACAAACATCAAATAAAGCACGGGATCACAGTGTGACGGTGTAGTGGGAGCTTGTGAAACCAGAGCTGCTCAGCATATTAGAAAAACCTCTGTGGTAAAACTGCAGCTTGTTGGGGTGAAACGCAGTTTCAAAGCGTCCATGATGATATTTAGTATCTTGGCTTACCCTGTTATTGAATATTGATTAGGGATGTGCCAAAATGACATTTTTTGGCCAAAACCGAACATCATTTGGCTGAAGCCGAAGACTAAAAACCAACCTATGTACACTGTTTTTCAGTGTTTCATTAATTTTGCCACTTTTTCACCGTTGCACAGGTTAAATAGGCCACATCCCAGATAGGAAGTGGATGTGGGCCACATTTGGCCAATAAATGGCACTGCTTGCCCACTGTCGGCACCGGCAGTGTGCTGTGAGCCAATGGTGGCCCACATATTCACAACATGCATTTTGCCCACCTGTCCCGAAACGGATCTGGGCCACTTCTGGCACAGATACAACATTTGCCTGACCAAAAATGTGGTAGGTATGTGGCGCTGAGATGCTGCCGTCTGTCTGCCTCGCTGCAATGCTTAAACCTAATGTTAAAGCTAGCAGCTCTTTTCTGTTATTTCCTCTTTCTGGAGTTCTGTTTGAATAAAAGCTGTAAGCTGAATACAATCAGGGAGGAGTCAGCCTCTGATTGGATAAATAAGCCTAAAGTGGGAATTGGTCTAGAGCACTTGGCGCTAGCCCTGGAGCTAAGGAGAAAAAGTTCCCGTCTGATTCCCGTCTACATCCAGACACTAGAAAACGATAACAGCATCATTAAAAACATCTTTGTTCTGTTATTCGGCATTTTCTATTTTTAGTTTCAGTTACTGAACATTCTGTGCCTCCTTGATGAAGGCCATGTGACACAGCAGGGACTGAAATTCGTCTGTTTCAAGTAGAGGCTAGTGATTATAGCTACAGCGCCATATCACAGTCCTCATTCCCAATGCCAGTTTTAAAAGCGCTGCAATCAAAAACTCAAAATGCACAGTGATTTATGTGTAGCGTTTCCTCAGTGTACTATATTATATAAAGTCTCTCCCCTGCGAGTGTGTGTAAGTGGTGTGTAAGTGCGCTGGCCTCGAACAAATTCACTCTCATCCTTAACAAACTTCAGTATCGTTAAATCACCTCTGCTCCTCACAGCTACAGCTCCGTGTCACAGCACTCACAGAGTCATCTTTCAATGTTGGTGGGTTCCCAAACCAGTGAACGGATGAAGTAGCTGCAGATACTGCACTGCTGGGCAAAAGAGGGTAGCAGAGAGAGCTAGCTACTGTTTTTAGCAGCTGGCTAACATAAGGCAGCGCTATCGTGCGTACAGCACGGCCAAACTGATGTTACTGTGGTGAACTACAGTGACCGAATCGGACAGAAAGCACTGATTTCAGCCTAAACAGACCTAAGAGAAGGACACTGTGTGCAGTATTTCCACCAGGACAGAAATGATGGCCTAGCACTACTCCCTGCACAGCTATTAGTAATCTGTTTTCGTTTAGCCAGTCTGGGAAACTAGCTGATAGATTTGTGAAAGGTTCTGCTGGTTGGTGAATGTTTGTTCTGTCCTGTTCTGGCCATAAGGAGAATTTGATTTTTTAACTTTTCGCTCACTGAGAGTTTTATACCAAGTAGGGTTGCCACCTTTCAGAAATGAAAATACAGGACGGGGGCGGGGTTGGAGGGGCGTGATCATGTAAGTGACGTGTTCGAAATACGGAACAAATTGAATCCTGTATATGAGCTGAGTCAGGGGCGGGGTTAGGGGTGGGGCGGTTGTTGGGGGAGAGTGTGATCAATCATGTGTGACACGTGTGTTTATCTGACATTTACGGTAATAAGGAACAAATGGCGTCCCGTATTTGAGCTGAGTCCGGAGAGAGAGTCAGAGAGAGAGAGATAAGGGGGTGTGGTGTGTAAGCCAGTCTGGTTTTAGTTTGTAAGGTTTGGTTAGCCTTTTCTGTTCGGCTGTATTAGGCGCTTCACTTTTAATTGGTCCAGAACACACAAACTCACTTTGTTTATTTTAGTCTCTGTGTCTGGCTAGGCTAGCAGTTAGCTAGAAAAGTTCTTCAAGCTCTTTAGCTGTTGATAAAGCTGTTACAGGCTACAGCAAGTATTCAGACAAGAAGAGTTAACATTTGGACGCATGTTAAATAAATTTTATTTTTCTTAAAAAAAAAAAAAAAAGAATTGTTGCCTAACAAAACCTATTAATTACTGCTGTAACTTTCCAATTACAGCCACTTAAGTGGTGTTAGGGTTAAAAAGCTTAGTTAGCTGCTCTACCTGAGTCTAACCTCGTCCAGTCCAGTTTGTAAGACATGGCATAGATCCATTCAGCTAGATACCAGACCTGGAAAGCACTGGGATGATGTTTTATTTGTTGCACTGTTGATTGTACCACATGATGTCAGCTCCTTCTATTATAAGGCTGAACTCAGAGCAGTAGGAGGAGGGTGCTGGAGCAATACGCGGCTGCTTCTCGGCTGGCTGATATTTGTGGTAGGTGTAAAGCCCACTGACTACGCCGTACATCTTAAAATAAGTGTGTTTTGGAGCGAAACCTTACAAAGAACGATAAACAAGGACATGCCGAGAGTAGGAAAGAAAGAAAGGGGGAGCACAGAGCTGCAGGTAGCTGCTCTAAACACTTTGTGAAACGCTGATACTGCTATGACTTATCGTTTCTCTTGTTTATTATAGACACAGGAAGTGTGGCTGTAGGCTGCTAGCGGAGCGTGCCTGGTCGGAAATGTCCCCTCATGCTCTCTCCAGAAGTGTGCGCCCATACACGCACACACTTTATTAGGTTCGTCACGGACGATAACTTAATCCAATGAAGTAGTGCAGTACGATAATAGGGTTCATTAGTCTACGGCTACATTTCCGCTTCACAGAAGGAAGCAACGTGTCAAACAGCCGTTCTGTCGGTGATGGCTGAAGTTGAGCAACACCTTGCAAGCTGCTGGGCTTTGAAGAGCCCTGTGGATCTGCAGTGCAGTCATCACACAAACCCTTACTAGCAGCCTTCAGGGGCAAACGCTCCAGTACTATTACACATGTTGGATGACTAGAGTCCTTCAATCCGTATGCTGCTACCTACAGTACTGTGATTCAAGATTCAAGATTCAAAGCTTTATTGTCATATGCACAGTAAGGAAACTAGTTTCCCTGTACAATGAAATTCTTACTTTGCTGCCCACACTGGATGTCATAGAATAAAAAGTATAAATATAAATAGACAGATAACAAGGATCAAAAATTAAGCATGCAGAGAATATATAAATAAAATATAAAATATAAAATGTAAACAATTTAGAATTATACAGGCTATATACATTGTGCAGGTGATTGCAGTCTACTAGAGAAAGATCCAGTTCAGACGAGGCCTGATATAAACTGGGTGGCCCAGTGGGTAGCTTTGTCATTCACAGAAGTGTCTGGGTTCGGTTCCCGGCTGGGATGTCAGAGGGTCCTATTTGTTTGTGTGTTCTCCCCGGTTATGTGTGGGTTTCCTTCCACAGACATGCAGTCAGGTGAGCTGGAGATGCTAAATTGCCCCCCCTAGGTGTGAATGTGTGAATGAACGTGTGTGTGTGACCCTGCCTTCCCCCTGCCCCCAAACTGATTCCCAGCTGGGGTGTCCAGAGTTTTGTGAGGGGTTTGCAAGCTATCTCTGCATCTGTGTGAATATCCTCTGGGTGCTCCAGTTTCCTCCCACACTCCATGTGGCATGTCGGGTGAACTGGAGATGCTACATTGCCCCCTAAGTGTGCATGTGTGTGTGAATGTGTATGTCTGTGTTGTCCTGTCCAGGATGATTCCTGCATTCCGCCCAGTGAGCGCTGGGATTGGCTCCAGCACCCCCTGCAACCCAGAAGGATAAGCAGCTTAGAAGATGAATGAATGAATGAATGAATGGCTTTGCAGAGTGTTAGGTGGCTCCCTCCAGATGTTAAATAATGCGCTGGACAGTTCCTAACCCAAATGTCATTAACAGGGCAATAATCTGGCTTCCTGAAACACAGTCCCATCTTTCCCATGTCCACGGCATACATCCTCCCACATGGTCAGTTAAGAAATGAGAAGCTACTTGCTTCTCACAAGTCCAAGATCGTGGCGTGGCATAGACCCATTCAGCTAAATACCTGATCAAGTAACAACTGAGACTGGAAAGCATTGGGATGGTGTTCTATCAGTGCTGCCAAATACTTGAGGGGAAAAGTCTTTCCTTGGTGTCCCTGTATCAGTCTGACATCGTTGATTAGCTCATTATGTCAGCTGCTTCTATTAAGCCTGAGCTGAGAGCAGTAGGAGGAGGGTGCTTGAGTAATATGCGGCTGTTCTGTGGCTGAATGGGCGTTGTCCGAAGCCAGCGATCCGATTATCCCAATAAAGACTTCAAAGAGCTGGATTAATCTGTGAGGCATCATTACCACGCTTGGGGCTCTGAGGGAGAGATTGTGATGTGGGGGGAATTAGTCCATCTTGCTGGGGTGAAGGGAGATGAAAGAGCAAGAAGCTAACAAGTGTAAATTTTGAGTCTTTAATTCGTCTCTATCAGATTATATAGAGAATTGAGCTTTTGTGCCTGAGCTCTGCTGACGCACCACCAGTCAGCGTTTAGCAACAGACACCACCGTGGCATCACATGGAGGACTGAGAAAATCCACAGCTGGGTCTTATGGGACCTCAGCAACCCTCTGCACTGCAGTTCCGTTCTGTCCAGTCCAGTATCTGTCCTTCTCCTGCCGTTTCCTTTGCATTCAGTGACCACATCACCTGAGGAGTTTTGAATGGCATCAGTGGGGTGTGTCGGCCTCTTTGATTAGGTCTGCTGCTGCTTTGAAATGAGAAATACAGCACTGGTCTATTGGTCTGCCGTCATGTGGTAAAGCGGGACAATACGTTGCCATGTCAGTGTTCCTGTATTGTTAGCCTCTGATCACTGAAGGCCTTTTTATTATTGCTTTCTTTCGTGGGCACACCTGAAACATTAAAGTGTTCCGAGTTACAATAGCACCATTCATCTAGAAACAGGTATTTTCACCGTGTCATGCTGACCAGCCTTGAATATTGCTAATGGGTGTTCAGTAAGCATAATGAGTCACATGGGTCGGCGCACTTTGATCAGTGTACAGTTATTTAATTCAGATTGAAACATGCTGTCTGTCACATGGACTCAAGCGCTCATGCGAGTTATCACACCACATAAGCTGATCAGCCATAACACTGAAACCACTTCCTTGTATCTATGCTCATTGTCCATTTGATCAGCTCCACTGACCATACAGGACACTGTGTAGTTCTACAGGTCCAGACTGTAGTCCATCTGTTTCTCTGTATACTGTATTACCCTGTTCTTCAATGGTCAGGACCCCCACAGGACCACTACAGAGCAGGTATGATGTGGGTGGTGGATCGTTCTCAGCATCGCAGTGACACTGACGTGGTGAGGGTGTGTTAATGCGTGTTGTGCTGGTGTGAGTGAACAGGACACAGCAGTGCTGGTGGAGTTTTGGGGGATGGGCTTGCCTTTTGAATTAGGTTCCTCTCAAGGTTTCCTCCTCTTGCTTTTAAGGAATGTTTCCTTGCCACAGTTGCGTTTGACTTGCTCATGGAGCGCTGCGCAAGGATGATGAGTACTATATTCTATAAATACCCGCAGGGAGAGGTTAATTTGATGTGGATGATTGGCTAAAAGACCATAGTGTGAAGGAAGTAGCTGAATCTGCAGGTGTATGGAAGCGTACGGTCATACGGGTCTACCAGCAGTGGGATCCCAGTCTACAGGGAATCCTCCTCGGAATTGTGCCAGGGAAGGCATTCACCAAATCTGGCCCAACTGCGCAATTGCTAGATGCAAGAGACAGAGAACATCCAGAAACTTGTCCAGTACATGCCAAATCCAATCACAGTTATTGGGTATGCCACGCTGTTAGGTACGTTTAGTCACAGGTCCCTAATATTTTGTCTGCTGAGCTTATTAATTCATATTTTAGATTTTCCAGTATTTTACCAATACAACATTGTATACATTTACATTTATGGCATTAAGCTGACGCTCTTATCCAGAGCGACTTACAAGGTTAATCATATTACAGGTGAGCCAATGTAGTGTTAGGAGTCTTGCCCAGGGACTCTTATTGGTGTAGCACAGCGTAGTCACCCAGACTGGGATTCGAACCCCAGTCTCCCACATGTGGTGGCGGCTCTCTGGCAGGCAGTGGTGTTATCCGCTGAGCTACACCAACCGTATACCTATATTTGCACCATGGACATCGTGACCCCTCGTGTCCCTCTTCACCACTGTAAGGACATTGTGCACCATTCATTGCGCCGTTTCACATCACGCCACTCCGGAGGACGTTGCTTACATTTTGGTGAGCGATGTCGGTGGAATTCCTCTTTCAGCAAAACTGCAGACCGCTAGTGTGGACTCGGTGTACGAGCTGTGAGACTTCGCCACAAGTCTGGTTTATTTCTTTAAGAATGAACGGCATTGCTTATCATTGAGCCAAGCAGTACTTTCTTACTGTACTGCTGACCCACAGAACCACACATTTCTCGCTGACCGTGAA
>JAMWET010000935.1:62500-95000 GCA_024036415.1 Prochilodus magdalenae
TTCTCAACCTTAAATTTAACACAGTGTTGATAACATGTCACTTTTTCCGTTTCTAATCTGGATGTGAATGCTTTTTCCACCCTGCTTGTCAGTAGGCCATTGCAGCCCTATTCGGATGGGATTAAATGTACCTGAGGTCGTTCACTGTGTGGTTTTATCACTATTGTTACAAGCCCAGGAACCGAAGGCACACAGAGTCAAACCACCAAACTGACTAGGGTTTAATTAGGACTTCCTGACCCTGGCTATAACAAAGACGCACCCCCCCTACGCGTCGCAATTTGTCATGAGACGTGAACCTCTGTAAAGAGGTGTGCCTAAAACTAGTTGGAACCACTGGGAGACCAACTCACCTGAAGTCTGAGTCTTCAAATCACCTTGAATGGCGGTGCAGCTCTGTCCATGAGCCCATGGTCGGCCAGCTCAAGCTGTATTCATAGTAGTGTTCAGGTTTTATATGTTCATGGAAGGATGTCCACAGGAGAGAGCGCGAGACCCAAGGAGACAGCCAACCTCTCTCTGGAAGAGTCCGATGTGCACTGTTCAAAGCACCACCGTTTCCCGCCATTGCTCCAGCCGCCGTTTCCGGCTGAGCCCACAGTTAATTACCACCCAGTGATGTGCACCCCCATGTGGTCTAACTTGAAAATCAGGATCTGCCCCTAACCAACAACTTCCCCTAATACGATGCAGATTGGCTCTGTTTTACTATTTTAAGGGCCAGGTTATCTAGTTTCTGTGCTCCTTGGGTTGGATTTTTTTGGGTTGGATTCCTTTCTCTGTGTAGTGCGTTCTCCCTGTGCCTGTGTGGGTTTCCTCCGGGTGCTCCAGTCTCCTCCCACAGTCCAAAGTGATGCAGTCAGGTGCCAAATTGCTTCTAGGTGTGAGTGTGTGTGTGAATGTCTGTGTATCTGCTCTTTGGTGGACTGGTGGCCTGTCCAGGGTGTTTCCTGCCTCCTACCTAATAAGCACTGGGATAGGCTATAGCACCCCTGTGACCCAGGAGGATAAATGAATGTATGAATGTAAGAATGAACGAATGAGGTGTTCATACAATGCACTTTCTCATTTCTCCGATGCACATTGTATAGCATTGTGTCAGGGTGCACCAGTACACCACTACGAGTCACTGAAGAGGATTTATTAGTATTTAAAGCACATTAGTATTTAAAACACAATTGTACAAGGTGTAGTTCTGGGTCTGGTGATTTGGCATCAGGGTTACCACATGTCCTGGGAAAACCAGGAATTGTATAAACTCTTTTTTTTTTTTTTTTTTTTTTTTCCCCCAAGCCCTGTATAAGTAGGAAAACTCTGGAAGTCCTTTAAGTGAAATCCTGAAAACAATTAAAGGTGGGGCATTAAGCTAGTATGAGATCATAATTTAGGTTATCCCCTTCATAGGTGTAGCTGCTAATGCCCAATTTGAACACCCGTGTTGTAGTTTCTGATGCTGTAGTGTTGGGTATGATGGAGAACTGTGACGGAATGTCTGGAAGAGTGAAGCCACAGCTTCCTGCACTTTAATGTCTAATATTTTAGTAGAACTTGTGGTCAAATAAGGATTGGTGGAGCGATGGTTTATGTAAGAGTGCGTCAGCTACTGTGTCAGTGGTCATTAGGGATTGTAATGTTGACTTATGTGAAGCATGGCGTCATGTTGATTTGTTTCCCAAAGGATTGGGAGTCTTATGAACACCTACAGGTATTAGTTACACAAGGCCACAATCTGGAAACAGAGTTGTATACAGGTGCACATTATTATGACCACCAGCTACCATTCAGGTTAACCGGCGTGTGTAGCACAGACAGCAGCTAGACGGGCTGGGAGTGACTCCGTGAGGTCATGGTAGGTTGGCAAAGATATCTGGAGCCATTGACTGCAGTGCATCCCATATCTGCTGGAGGGTGGGTAGGGGAGGATCCCTAGAGTGAACATGATGATCAAGGTGGTCCCACAGAGGCTCAAATGGGTTACAGTCTGGGGAATTAGGGGCCAGGGTAGTACCTGAAAGTCTTGGTCAAGTTCCTCCAGGCCTTAATGAGCTGCATGCTGCTGTAGTCGAACGTAGGAAGTGCTGATAATAATGTGACTCAACTGTGTAGAAGGAAATGACTGTAAACGATTAGATCTACACACAGTCCTTCATGACAACTTTGGGTGAGAAGTAATAAACTACATTTGCTTCGTTTTATTTACGTTCAAAATTGGGTTCTGGATTTGCACATCTCTTGCCTTGTAATTGCAATTTGTCAATAGAATGTTTATCCATTGTTGAGTTATAAAATCCCCAGACAAAAAAAAAATCTGACATCCTGTGTGATGCCAGTACAACTCCAGGGAAGGCGTCCACCAAATCCGGCCCACCTGCACAATTCTTTAATGCAAGAGAGTCTGAACATCGCTGTGGCCTACATCCAGAAACTTGTCCGGTCCATGCCACATCCAGTCACAGCTGTTATTTGTGCTTGTGGAGGTGTTGCACGGTGACTAATGTGATCTGTTTATTTGTCTGGCTAGTAGTGAAAATCTTATCTGGGCATAGAAAAAAAATGATGATGAGTTTTGAATTGTTACTTGCATAACAAAGTAGTTTGCATCACCATTCTAGTGCACCTGCTGCCAGAGTGAAAGGCTAGCTGACTAGAAGGCTGAATCGAGACCCCTGTTTCTAGGTTTCCCTTTGGTGGGTCTCAATGAGGGCTTTGTGGCTATTCGCATCTGCTTCAGTGCACGACACACACACACACAGAGGTCACAATGAGGTTTGTGTCTACCTTTTCCGGCCCCTAGTTAACATCCCATCCGTCTCCGGCATTAAGGGGAGCTAATGCAGTGTCTGAGGCTGCTGGTGCTGAGCATTGTACAGTGTAGTGTCGGCCTGTATTCAAGATTCACGAGCCTCGTCATTTCAGCTGTATATGGCTGGAGGTGGAGTGACACTCATTCACTCAATCTCTCTATCACACACTCTCTCACTCTCTCATCATCAGCGATCACTCCATCAGTGTGTTTCACCGTGTGTGTGTGGTTGTGTTTCCTCCTGGATTACGTAAGCCGAGGGCTGTGTTAGTGTTTGTGCTGCTCTGTGTATCAGACTGATATAGACTTGGCTGGAGTTCCTATAGGGAGTGCAGTACTGAAGGAGCTGGGAGGCTGTTGTGTGTCCGAGCCCCTCTCCCTTTCTACCCTTTCCTCTTCTCTCCCTCTTCGCTCTCTCTCTCTCGCTCTGTATCTCTCTCTCTCTGTACCTCTCTCTCTGTCTGTCTCTCTGTGTCTGTCTCTGTCTGTCTGTCTGTCTGTCTGTCTGTCTGTCTGTCTGTCTGTCTGTCTGTCTGTCTGTCTGTCTGTCTGTCTGTCTCTCTCTCTCTCTCTCTTTCTCTTTCTCTCTCTCTCTCTCTCTCTCTCTCTCTCTCTCTCTCTCTCTCTCGTTGTACTCTTTCTTTCTTTGTTCCTTTGTTTTTCCCTTTAGTCTTCTCTCTGTCTCTTTTATTTGGTGTTCTGTCACTGTTTCATTCTCTCTCCTACACTGTGATTTTGTTCCCCTCTCTATTTCTCTCTCTCTCCTCCTCTCTCTTACCTATGTCATGTTTCCTCTTTTTCTCTCCCTCTATTTTTTCTTCCTTTTCTTCTTTACTTCTCCCTGTCTGTCTATTGCACTTTTCTTTCTTTTTTTTCCACTCTTTTTGTTCTTTCTCTGTCTCTTTTATCTTGTTTAGTCTGTCTCTCTCACACTGTTTTCTCTCCTCCTCTCTTCTGCCATGTTCTCTTTTCTCTCTCACTACTTTTCTCTCCCTTTTTGTATCTATTTCTCTCTGTCTGTCTATTATTTATTGCCCTCTTTTTTGTTTTCCCCTTTTCTTTTCACTCTTTCTTCTTTTTTCTTTACTTGTTTTTTTCCCTCTTACTTTCATCCCCCCCTTCTCCCTCTCTCCTCTCTGTTTACCAGTTGACCATTTGTTTGGATCCTGCTCTAATTAGTCAATGTGACTATGTTCATGGCTGTTGTCCATAACTTCTTCTGCCAGATCTCAGCAGCGTTTCACTACCCGCAGAATCACACAAGCGGTTAGCGTGGGAACCGTTACGTATGGTCCAGTTTGTAGGCCTAATATTTGCCTTGAGTTGTAAGTGCTGTAGAGAAAAGGAGCTATAGAACTCCCCATAGGAAACAAACTCTAAGTGAAGAAGTTCTGTCTGTGTATTTGCTTTATCGGCTGCTTAGTTGAGGTGTTTTATTTTCCCCCCAGCTGCCTTGTGTGTTAATGAGGTTGGGGGTGTGTACAGGAGCACGGGGCAACAAGGGTGGTAGAGGGGTAGAAGGGGATGGAGAAGTTTTACGACATCCTGACAAAAGCAAAGGGAGAGAAAAGAACAGCACTGCTCCGCCTCTGTCAGTACACCAATTCATTCTCTCTCATTCTCTTTCAGGAATTTCTGAATCCTGGAGGTATCCTTGACGACCATCCTGACCTTCCTCATCTTTTACTGTTCCCGCCTCCGTCAACTACAACCTCCAGAACTCTCCGTTCCAGCCCTGGAAAGGACTTAGCCCTCGGATCACTATCACAGAGCAAGAGAGGGGAGAAAAAGAAGACGACAGAAAAGAGGAGGCGCTGGGAGTAACATGCGGAATGCCTCAGAGAGGGAAAAGGAAAACTCCTATACTGTGCACTGGAACCTTGTAGGCACTCGGACACTGGTGCACAGCATTTCTATGGAGATCATTACACTCCCACACACTTGCTGAGGAGAGGAGGGGCTTTTCTACGCCGATTGATCGCCGCGTCGGGATTGGTCAGGATGCCAGCGAAGGGGAAGTACCTACTCAACGAACAGGAGCTGAAACAGGAAGCGCTCTATAGGAAGTTCTCTTGCATTAGCCAGTACCAGCCTCTGGTTCTGCTGCTCGGACTGAGCGTGCTCACATGTGCCATCCTGCTCGTGCTGTTCTTTAGCCTGAGGCTGGTGAGAGAATCTTCACATATGTACACTTGCACACCCCACTCACTAATATGCCGCTACTGTCGTTTCTCAATTTAGCCGGGCCGGCATAAACACCATTTTCAATTAATCAATTAGCCTCTTCACATTGAAGGTGACCCTTGTTTTCAATATAGCTGAGCATCTAAAGAGACTGAAGCAGAAATTAAAATGCATTTTAATCTGTACACTAAAATTAAGAGTACAAACAAACAAGATCGATAGTAAGAGAATTAAGAGAATAATTAATAATTAAAATATCATTTAATTTGCAACATTAAAGGATAAATATGCAAGCTGAAAGTAAAGACATAGACATGGTGTCGTTGCAACCATGCTTGCATGTACTCCTGCGTCGGGCAGCTGTCTGCCAATGGTGCTGGCACTAACAGGATGACACTCATTAAGCATCACTGCTCACTGAATGTCCACAATCGTCTCTGACTGTCCATCTACAAGGTGGACCAGCAAGGTAGGAGTGTCTAATAGAGTGGACAGTGAGTGGACACAGTGTCTAAACACTGCTGTGTCTGATCCACTCACACCACCACCACGTCAGTGTCACTGCAGTGCTGAGAATGATCCACCACCCACATGGTACATGCTCTGTGGGGGTCCTGTGGGGGTCCTGACCATTGAAGAACAGGGTAATACAGTACACAGAGAAACAGACGGACTACAGTCTGGACTTGAAGTACAGAGGGCTCCTTTATGGTCAGTGGAGCTGATAACATGGACCGTGAGTGTAGAAACAAGGAGGCGTGTCCAATCGCGTGGCTGCTGAATGTATATATGTTTACACAAGCAAGCCATATTACCGTGCCCAGCTGCTGGCCTGCTATGATGGGAGAAACATGCTGGGAGTACGAGACCGCTTGGCTGACCCTGTTGCGCCCCGGCTGTAATGTAGAGAATGCAGCCGACGCTTACATTATGAATTGCGTGACACGTTTTACAAAGCAGTGACGTGTCCGTGTAGTACAAACCGCCCGTCTCTGCGTATTTGTGTGAAGTATGTTTCTGGCCCTAGTGTGGAATGATTACATGGAGCTGTGAATACGCCTGGCACCGTGACAGCTGTTGCGGTAATAGTGCCAGTCAGGCTCAGCCTGTATGTAATGTGTAGCCCACGTGTATAAATCGAGGCTGATTAACTCACGCTGCCTTTTGTTGTCTGTCAGGCTTGTTAGAGCAGATAACCTTCCAGTGTATGTATATTAGAAGGCGGGGAGGGCTAACAGGAAGTGATGGCGTTATCATTGGCATGTCTATCGGTTTGTCTTTCAAAGGAATTTTCCTGGTTTTTAACGGAGCGCTCATTCTCCGTCTCATTCTCCCTGTCCAAACAGACTGCGTAGTCTTTTAGACATGCCACTTTTCCTCTCCTCACAGTAGGCTATGGACAGAAGCCCAGCGTGCATATTTTCACTGCTCCAGCTTGTGTAATGCTTTTGTTCATCTTTCGCACTCTCCGGTTAAGTGATACACCGCCTGTGTGAACTTTCTTAACCCTGTCTTACTCAGCGCTTACCGGCCGTGGGAGGAAAAAAGGCAGGCCGTCACTGTGTGTGTCTCTTTCATGGGCTGTGTAACCCTTAACTGCTCTTCTCGTTACTAGCTCTTTGTAGGTGGATAGGAATCTGTATATATAATAAAGCCCGTGTCCGTTCTTCAGTTAAACCACTCCATGGCGGAAAAAGCCAGGAGTTCAGGGAGTGAGCATATTGAGAGTGCTTGGGATGTTTAAATAAATGGAAAGCCCCATTAAGATTCATAGCGTAGTGGGAGCCCACGTAGTGGGATGTTCTAGGACGCAGCCCTATATAGCTTTATTCAAGGGGCCACCTCTACGTTCCTAACGCAGTGCAAACAACGCCCAGGTGGAGCATGTTATTGTGACTGTGTGGTCCATGGTTTTATTGCAGAATGAGCCAGAATGATATGTAATTATTAAGGGCTGAACTTTGAACCAAAGCCTAATGTGTGGTCTTTAAAGGAGTAAATGGACAAATAGGTACGCCCAGAAGGAATCATCTGGCAGGAATGAAACTTAGACACTAAGACATGCGAATGATTCAAGTAAGCAGGGACGATGCCTTATCTCTGTACCTGACTGACCCCACAGCCACAACTGTGAACATTCAGTGAGCAGTGGTGTCCTCCATGAGCCATCCTGTTAGTGCAGCACCATTGGCAGACGGCTGCACCACGCAGGACTACATGCACACAGACCGTTACCACGACTGTCCTTAACACCACGTCACCGTCACCAAAGACTGCAGTGGTGTCGTACCAGACTGTCATGGAGTGACTCAGAATGGCAGCGGGTCATCTTCAGTGAGGAGTCCCGCTTTTGTCTTGGTGGAGACGCCCAACGAATCCGTGTGTGGAGGCATCGTGGTCAGCTACATGATGGACGGTTTGTTGTCACATGTTCAGAAGGCCTGGTGTCACTCCACCTCCACCCCTACCGCACCATCTGCAGGAACTGTGTGAGGATGTTCAAGCTGCATGGGATGGATTATCACAGGACTCCATTAGGAACCTCTACAGCTCCATACCGAGACGTTTGGAACGTTGGGTTACGTTTATTAGTGTAAATTGGAATAAGCATAAAAAACTTTTAGCATGTGTTATTGTGGAGGTTTATAGAATGTTTAAAACTAAAAACTCTACTTTGTTCCTCTAAAACGGTGAAGGCTAACATATTTACAATTTAATCCGAAAAAAAAATGAGGAAAAAAAATGCATTGTTTAATACATTTGTCATAGATTAATATTTTATTATTAATTATATAATATTGTCTGTCATTTTTAAATTTAATGTATTATTCATTAATGAAAAATCTAAATTATTTTTGCTACTGCAGTAATTTAAACTAAATGGTTTAAATACATTGCTCCTGCCTAAAAATTCCCGTTTGCTTCCCATAATGGAGATGCTTCAGCCATGTCCTGCCCTCAGTTCACCCAGTCTGTGGACGCAGAGTGTTTGAGACACAGCACTGAAGCAGTGTGGTATTTGAAGAATACAAAATACACTGAACTAAGCCATGAAAATCGATAAACAATAAACAGAAAACCGAATAAAGAAATGATCCCTCATTAATTTAATGTTATTGATGAACGATGCTAAGCAAAATGCTAGTTAACCGGCACAGCGCTGCAGGCAGAGTTCCTGGCCGGTTTGCCAGGCTTGAAACCCTCACCCATGCACATCCGGAATGCTGTGACGGGTAAACAGATGTACCTGCTCTGCTATAAATGATATTTTTATTGATCAGAGTGACTGATTTGACTATTTACCCATCTGGAACGTCTGTATAACTTTCTCACTGCTCTGCTCCGCAGCACAAACGCTGTGTGCATGAAAGGCCGGCACGTGCAAGCTGTAGTGCTCACGCTGCTGTAGCCTTCATTCCATGGAAAGGTAGCACGTGTGGGTCAGCCGTTAACTGTGGTGGTCGGGTCTTTCTTTAGAGTGCTGTGCACAGCTGACTGACCGGCTAAAGGCGCCGCCATTTCTATAGCACATAGCAATTCATGTGTTGGTCATGTGATTGGAGAATTGAGAATTAGTTTATTAATTTGATTATTGATTATTAGTTATATGCTAATTAAAAATAATTAATAATTCGTAATAATTGTTATTGCAAGATTTATCCTCTTTAATAGACCATTTATTGATTTGTGGGATTTTTCTCTGATTGTATTTGTTGTTCCGCAGTTACACGATTAGTTAGCCGCACCCTCCCGCACACAGCTGTGTAATTTAGTCCTGTGTCTCACAGGAGTCACACAGGAATGCGGGATGTTTGGGTCTTTGTAATAGGCTGAAGAATAGAATCTGTCGTGGCACATATTAGAAAATACTAATAATAATAGCAAAATGATTATTATAGTAAACCTACACTCAACATCAAAAGAATATCTGCGCCCAGAAGGAGGTGTGGGATTGCGGTGCTGTTGGGAAAGAAGATAAAGGTGACCAGGATTAATAACTAAATATAAATTTAGACTGATATGATCAATATTTATTGAGCTACACATACAGAAGTCTGTCTCTCAGTATGGCGTCGGGCCGCCGTGTTTGCTAACCCAACACGCCAGACGTCTCGGTATGGAGCTGTAGAGGTTCCTAATGGAGTCCTGTGATAATCCATCCCATGCAGCTTGAACATCCTCACACAGTTCCTGCAGATGGTGCGGTAGGGGTGGAGGTGGAGTGACACGAGGTCTTTTGGACGTGTGACAACAAATGGTTCATCTTGGTGCTGACCACGGTGCCTCCACACACGGATTCGTTGGACGTCTCCACCAAGACTAAAGCGGGACTCGTCACTGAAGATGACCCGCTGCCATTCTGAGTCCCTCCATGACAGTCTGGTACGACACCACTGCAGTCTTTGCTGACAGTGGCATGCTGTTAGGGGCAGTCATGGTAACGGTCTGTGTGCATGTAGTCCTGCGTGGTGCAGCTGTCTGGCAATGGTGCTGCACTAACAGGACGACTCGTAGAGGACACCACTGCTCACTGGATGTCTGCATTTGTCACATGTGCAGCTGAGTGTGAAACTTGAATCATTTGCATGTCTCAACGTCAAACCTACTCACCAAGTTTCCCTCCTGTTGGTTGATTCCTTCTGGGTACAGCTATTTTTTGGATGATGAGTGTGTAACTACAGTCATGTCTGTTCAGTATATTAACTGTGCTGCACTGAAAGCGGTTAAACGGGTCCAGTTAAGCTCACTGTATACTGAACCATGTAATCATTGCTGACCTTATCCGCCATATGGCCCGTAGTGTATCACGATAACAATATGTGGTCACCCATCCCATATAGCATAAACTGTACATACATATATGTTTTTTATATATATATATATATATATATATGTATGTGTGTGTTTTAGAGGTATATAGGCTTTATTTGTGAATATTCTAGCTTAGAACACACATGCCCGCTCAGCACACATGCTGTAGGTGTGTTGCGGTTACCAAGCTGTCTGTTTGTTAATCCAGTCCTTCCTTGTGTGTCTTTTCAGAATGTGCATAGCCATGCTGTGTTTGTGGGAGTGGTGAGCGGAGCGCTGTTTGTGTTTCTGGCAGTGTTTGTGCTGGTGTGTGCAGAGGCGTTCACGCAGAGATGGACGATGCTGCTGGGCCTAGTAGTGTGGGCCACACACCTCACTATGGGCTTCACCTTCATCTATGGTGCTAAACTGGTTCAGCCCTGGGACCAGGTAATACACACACACACACACACACACACACACACACACACACACGCACGCACTAACAGTGGTTGTAGTTACTGTGTGGATATTTCCATTGCTTGCATGTATGTGTTCTGTAAAGTTAGGATTATTGTTTGGTTTAGTCTGTGATATAGGAATAAAGGAGTATCATGCCTCATGCATGCGTCTTATGCACATGGTCTGCGCTCACGTTGTCTTCTGTGGTTTTGTCTTTGAACTGTGGCATATTTATTTATCTCTCTCTTTTTTAATCACTGCATGTGAGAAGTGGTCTGAGTGTTTTCATATATACCTTGTATTGAATTGAATTCAACTGAATTGAATGTTAATTTAAGTGCACGATTTTAAGCGGAGCTGTTGCCGTTCTATTTGTGCAGCTATTCTTTTGATGATGAGTGTTTTATACTAGTACTACTACTGGCTAGTATGCTAGTATATTTATATTAATTTATTTTGTTTTGTTGTATTTTATTGCTGCATGTCTTTGGTTTTAGGTGTATACAGCAAACGCATATTGGAGTTTAATATATCTTTTGCATTAGCAGTAAAGTTCCGTACAGCTGTGAGTTTTTAAATCAGATATTCATCTTTCGTTGGTTAACAATATGCAAAACAACCTCCAGCTAAATTTGAAGTTTATAGGGCTGCCCTCTAGAGGTCGATGAGTCGAATCGTCCGTCGGAGACCCTTCAAGTCGGCTGAGAAAAGTTTACAAAAATGCACTTTAAAAGAACTTTAAGAATGTAAAAATACGTTTTAATAATTATTAAAGGGGAATAATATATATATGTAAGTTCTAGCCGGGCTGTAACGCATGCTTGTTTAAAAATTAAATCCACGTGACGACGTGCGCTGGCGGTTCACCGCTGAAGGAAGCTAAAGCCGTGAAGCTGAGAAACACGGGTGGAGCGATGTCTCAGAGAAAGTCTGGAGTCTGGAGGAGCTTTCGAAGAAGACAACCCGAACAAATGAAACCTAACTCTGCTCGTCATTTAGTCAGACATCCAACACTGGTTCAGACGAGGGAGCTGACTTTCGGTTTAGACATAACGGCGGTGAAGTTTGCGATGAACGAAAGCCGGACCAAAAGCCGTTTGTTTTATTATACTTCCGTTATTTTAGAAGCTGAATTACAGATATTTATATTTATTCATCTACCGCTACGACTATTTTTATTTAAAGATAAGTACAGTTACTTAATACGCCTGCTGATAAACTAAATATGATCATTTCAGCGCGGGTAATAATACCCTAAAAATAATTTAAATATGGACTAATCTGGTTTTATTTAGCAGGTCATTATTTATGAGGGATGAAAGACGAAGGGTCCTCCTACTGAAGAAGCTGTTAGAAGTGAAATTAAAAAGACTATAAGCTATAAGAGCTAATGCTTAATATAAATACGAGCTGCTGCCCGACGCTGTATCCTGTAATTAAATCAGACTCCCGTTCAGATCAAGCATCATAGATCAAGCCTCTTTCAGTTTAGAAATATGTTCCTGTGACTCTGCTGACTTTTTAAATGAGGAGGATCAGATCTGAACCGTATTCAGATTGATTTATTGATTACTAGATAATGTACATAGAGGAAAAAAAAACACTAACGAATAGTCGGATCGTCGGCCAGGACAGGCAAATCCGATTTGATTCATAATCGGAATGATCTATCAAAGCAGCACTCCTCTTCCAGTGTGCGGTGGCCTATGTCAATTTTTCTTGAACATGCCTTAGAAGTCTTGACTATTAGGACCCCCCCGTAAGATCTATTCATTTCCTCAGCCTGGGTAAATCACCTCTGTGTGTAGGAACAGTGAAGTTGTCTAAGTTGAAATGAAACTGACTGAGCTTCTCTCCGTCTTGTGTAGGTGCCTTTCTTCCTTTTCATCATCATCACGGTGTTCACATTACTGCCCTTCCAGATGTCTTATGCTGTCATCCTCAGCATCGCCTCCTCCGTCTCTCACATCATAGTTCTTTCAGTGCGCCTCCACATGGACCAGTCCGGACCTTTCCCGGTCAATCCGGTAATATGATGTTTTTCAGGTGTCAGAGACTTTGGGGCAGTTTTGGTTTGGGAATAATAAACTTTTAAATTGTGGACAGTTTATTAGTAGTAGAGTAATTTTATGGAATAATTTCACCTGTTTAGTGTATGAATTAGACTTTCATATTTTTACAGTGCGGGAGTTGAGTAGGAGGTGAATCTTTCAGAATCCTGCCAGTTAAACCAGCAGGAATGTTAATACATTAGTATTGGCACATGCTAGATTTCTCTCACTCACTCTCTCCCCCTCTCTTTCTCTCCCACCTCCCATTCCCCCCCCCCCTCTCTCTTTCTCTCTCTCTCTCCCCCTCTTTCTCTCCCACCTTCCTCCCCCCCCCCCTCTCTTTCTCTCTCTCTCTCCCCCTCTTTCTCTCCCACCTTCCTCTCCTCCCCCCTCTCTCGCTCTCTCTCTCTCTCCTCTCTGTCTCACTCCCTCTCCTCTCTTTCTCTCCCTCTCTCTTCCTCTTTATCTCCTACTTTCTCTCTCTCTGCCTCTCTCTCTCTCGCTCTCTCTCTCTCTCTCTCTCTCTCTCTCTCTCTCTCTCTCTCTCTCTCTCTCTCTCTCTCTCTCTCTCTCTCTCTCTCTCTCTCTCTCTTTCTCCCTCTCTCTCTCTCTCTCTCTCTCGCTCTCTCTCTCTCTCTCTCTTTCTCCCCCTCTCTTTCTCTCTCTCTCTCTCTCTCTCTCCCCCTCTCTTTCTCTCTCTCTCTCTTTCTCTCTCTCCCCCTCTCTTTCTCTCTCTCCCCTTCTCTTTCTCTCCCACCTCTCTCTCCCCCTCTCTTTCTCTCCCACCTTCCTCTCCTCCCCCCCTCTCTCTCCCTCTCCCTCTCTCCCTCTCCCTCTTTTTCTTTTCTGTTCTCCTGTAGCTCCTTTCCAATATTGTAGTATTTTTGTGCGGGGCTGCAGTCGGAGCATTCCATAAGGTTCAGATGGAGAAAGCGCTAAGGCAGACCTTCCAGGACACACTTCGCTGCCTCGGCATCCGGATGAAACTGGAGATTGAGAAGAGACAGCAGGTACAGGTTAACTTGCAAGCTCACACAAACTGTACAGAAATGAGACGGCTTACAGGGGAGAGCCAGTAAGTTACATGAGTGCATACAGTGCTCAAAAATAGTCTTGGAACATTCTCAGGATACAAATCTCCTGGGTTTTAATCACGGCCCCATCTGATGATACTGGCAGTTAACTAAACCTGGAGTTCCTGGCCACATGGTGTCAGATATTAAATAAAGTTTTAATTGTAAAGATATGCTTTATATACTATATACTGCTCTACAAAATTATATATATATATATATATATATATATATATATATATATATATATATATATATATATATATATATATATATAAGAAGATCTCTAATGATCATTTAAGATGTCCAATTACCCTCACCATCAAAAGTGTAGTTGCATAAACACACCAGAAGCACTCAGCTGACAGGAATGAAACCTGGTGGGTAGGTTTGACAAGCCAAGTTTCACGCTTGGCTGCGCATGTGGCGTAAGCAAGCATGGTCCTTATCGCTGTACCTGACTGACCCAACAACCTCGATTGTGGACATTGAGCCAGTAGTGATGTCCTCCATGAGTCATCCTGTTATTGCCAGCACCATTGGCAGACGGCTGCACCATGCAGCACCGTTATGATGACCACCAAGTGGTTCAGAAGATGAGTGGTTGAATAATACGTCTAGCAGCAGATGCCTACAATGTGTGTTTGAATTTGTATCCTAGCTTTGCATTTGATGTAGGAAGAGGCTATAGCTGCAGCGATGCACCTTTTTGAACCTGGGCTGCAAAGATTAATGGACTCCTTTGACTGACAATCAATGAATTGGTTGATGTCACAAGAGCATGTAGAGATGCTGACGTGAAGGCAGACAGCAGACTGCATTGATTACCTTCAAAATTTTAAATTCAGATGTAAAAGGATTTTTTTTTTTTGTATTTGCTTGATTATTAGGTAACTCATTTAGCCTGGTTTTATTTTACTGCTCCTACTCTGCACATCCATGGTATTACATTTCGACTGAAAAAAAAAACAATATTGAAGTTTTTTTTATTGTTCCCAATAGCAGTAAAGTTGATTTAAACAGTGTAATTTTGCATAAATGATTAATCTGGACTTTGTCTTCAATGGCACAGTGTTGTATGGAGGACCGAATCTGCCAAAATAAAAAAAATAAAAAAAATAAAACACTAATACTTAAATTAAAATGGTAAAGAAATAATGATGGTAAATCTAAAAATAAATAAATAAGCATAGAAATAAGTATATCAATAAATAAAAAACTTAAATAAATGTGTAATGTGTATTGATTTTGTCATTTGTGTTACTTAATGAACATTTTTATTTTAAATTAATGTATTTACCTAATTATTTATTAATAAATTCATTTATTTATTTATTTTTGTTTTTCCTTACCCTTATGGTAATAAAGGGGCTGTCAATCCATGACGTCAGTGTGTCTTAACATTCCTATTGGTTGATCGACAGCAGATTCCGTAGATCGATTGTCTTGCTCCATCAGCAGTAACTCTGAACAACACGGTGCACTAATGTCTGCTTACAGGCAACAGGTAGCAGGAGACCTGAGACTCTTAGCTGACCCTGCTGAAAATGCACGTGCAGATGATTTACTCTTTCGGGTGGTGGCTGTGGCTGGCAGTTCCATTATGCTACATCTTCTGATACAGAGATCGACCCCATAGTGTTCACAAATTTGGAGGAGGTAGTTCATCGTCTTTCCCTGCTAAATTCAGATCATGCAACACCTGGAAGCTTCCTCTCTGAGCAGATCCGACACCGACCTGCGCCCCGATATGTGTCCTCTCGGAGTCTTTCACCCAAACGCATAGCCAAGCTACATAGCTCTGCTCAAAATCAACTCCTGTCGTTCTGCACTTGATTGCTAAGCCTGAACATGAAAAACACGCCTCCTTATTATCATATGAAAGAAGAAAAACAGAAATAACTAAATTAATTAATTAATAAAAAAATAAAAATAATTAAATGTATAATTAAATTATATTTTATGTAAAAAATAATATGTATTTAAAAAAATGAATTTTAAAATGACCATGTTTACATAATATATGCAGAAAATATATATAAAATGAAGGGAGACATTAATAAAACAAACAAAAATAAACAGTTCAAGAATAAATAAAAGGAGGACTATATAAATGCAAGAAAAGGAAATAAGCGTATAAATAAAATCAAAGCAAGCAATATATACAAATATATATACAATATATACAAATATTTAAATGTTAATTTTATTTAGTCTTTTATTTATTTATTTATTTATTTATTTATTTATTTATTTTTAATTTTGGCAGATCCGGTCCTCCATACACCTGACTCAACTTATCAGCTCATTAACAAGCCCTTTCAGAATTTCAGGGTGTGTGTTAAAGCAGGTTATCCAGTTATATGTGCAGGGCACGGTGCCTCCGGGACCAGGGTTGAGAAACAGTGGATTGGCAAATACATAAAGCTGCCTCAGACTAAATTCCACAAGCTGATAGCTGCGTAAGAGTTACTTGGTAGTAGAGTGACTCATAATCTGAATAATCAATTATTAGTTTGAATTATTGGTGGATTAATTGACTATCACAATGTTTCACGTTTGTTGCGGCCCTACTTCCTGTGCAGTAAAGTTCGGTTTCCGTGGTGATAGAGGTGTAACAGGACTACATTTGAGCGCTGCATATGCGCACACTCACTAGCAGCAATAAACATAGAGTTCACCTACTAAAAACAGCGACGCTCAGGGCTTATGGGGAGATCTAGATTTCCCCAGATCACACCATCAAAGCTCAGCTGTATTGCTGCGACAGTAACTGGTATGCTTTTGATTTGGTCTGGAATGTTAAAGAAACGACTTATGCTCTAACTAGGAGTCTTGTTTGCTCGTTTGGCTTTGAGCATTTCACCTTTAAAACAGGAACTTCAGGATAACTGAGTCATGAGACTGAATCGGTGATGCCAACTCCAGTCTCATTTCGTTCCTTTCAGGTGGTGTATTAATGTCTGTGACAAGATATTGTCTGTGTAAGTGCCAGGAAGAGCCTTTCATGTGGAATAGTTTGTTCTACTTTGCTTTTTAATGATGTTCTAACTTCGGAGGGCAGCAGGTTCTGCTCTGGTTTCCACTGAATGCTATTTTAGGGATTGCTGTTTAATTCTGTGCAACTGAATTGGAAGCTTGTCCTTCCTGGAATGGAGATGGAGCATCTTGAGTTTGTGTTTTGTTATTGTCACTGTGTAAGTGACACATTTGTTTCAGAACACAGTAGCATTGCTAGGTAGAAGTTAGTGGGTCTTGTTTGGGCAGTTTCATGTACAACCACCGGCCACTTTATTATGTACACCCCCACCCCCATTTTCCATTGTATCAGCTCCACTGACCATATAGGACATTCTGTAGTTCTACACATACAGACTGTAGTTCATCTGTTTCTCTGTATACTGTATTACCCTGTTCTTCAATGGTCAGGACCCCCACAGGACCACCACAGAGCAGATTTGACATGGGTGGTGGATCATTCTCAGCACTGCATTGACACTGACGTGGTGGTGGTGTGTTAGTGTGTGTTGTGCTGGTGTGAGTGGATCAGAACGCAGCAGTGGTGCTGGACATCTGTGTCACTACTGGGCTGAGAATCGTCCACCAACCAAAACTATCCAGCCAACTGCGTCCTGTGGGGCAGCGTCCTGTGGGCAGCGTCCTGTGGGCAGAGTCCTGTGCCCACTGATGAAGGACTAGAGGATGACCAACACTGCACTGTGCAGCAGCAGATGAGCTATCGTCTCTGACTGTCCATCTACAAGGTGGAGCAGCAAGGCAGGAGTGTCTAATAGAGTGGACAGTGAGTGGACACAGTGTCTCAACACTCCAGCAGCACTGCTGTGTCTGATCCACTCACACCAGCACCACACACACTAACACACCACCACCACGCCAGTGTCACTGCAGTGCTGAGAATGATCCACCACCCACACCATACCTGCTCTGTGGTGGTCCTGTGGGGGTCCTGACCATTGAAGGACAGGGTAATACAGTATACAGAGAAACAGATGGACTACAGTCTGTACCTGTACACCTACAGAGTGTCCTGTATGCTCAGTGGAGCTGATAAAATGGACAGGGAGTGTTGATATGAGTAGGTTTACCTAATGAAGTGTTTGAGGGGTGTATATATTATGACTTCTGAGCATCCTTAAATATCCTCTATATTGGTTTTACAGGGTTTTATTTTACCGTCATCTGTGTCTTTCCATTT
This sequence comes from Prochilodus magdalenae, assembly GCA_024036415.1. Lineage (NCBI taxonomy): Eukaryota > Metazoa > Chordata > Actinopteri > Characiformes > Prochilodontidae > Prochilodus > Prochilodus magdalenae. The sequence continues at coordinate 80,081 of JAMWET010000935.1, forward strand.
TGGCCAAACAGTAATAAGATTCCCGAGCCAAACTAATTTGGGTTGCTAATAAATTTGGACTATACGTTCCTATTTAAGTCTTGTTTGGATAAGAGTACAGATAAAATGGCATTGTGATGTAACTCCAGACAGACATTTACGCATGCCCATCCACACACAATGTCTTCGGAAAACATGGAGCATTGAGAGTGAAGAAAAGCCTCTGTTCTCCCAGATGATAAGATCTGCTTGTCTCCTGTTACATGAGCAGCCTTCAAGACTGTGTTAAAGGACTTTTCATGCATCACACAGTGAGAGCGAAAGTTTGCAAAGTCTCCATTATATAGGAATGGTCATGCAGTGTCTTTGCGATTTAATGGATACAAAGGACTGCTTACAGTTTGTAAGATGGTGCAACAGTGCCAGCAGCAACAAGTCTTTTTCCAAGAAAAGGATGAAAGCTGTCCAGGACCGTCAAAGCATGTCACTAGGGTGTCTACAGTCAACAGTTCCAGAAACCTCTATGCTGCGAATATTGAGATGTACATGCTGAGTCCATGGCACTGGCTATAGATTGAATTGAGCTTGTGAGAGTGAGGCATGTGCATTAGCCTAATAACACAGAATTGCCTGTGGACCAAGTTGGACCAATCAGGAGCACCAAACACTTGTGTTCTGGATATGGGACTTCACAACCATCTGAGCTAACTCGTAGTCGGGAAAAGTGGATGTTCTGGTCTTCATCAAAACCATTCATAGACGATAGATTCATTATTTCATAATTTAACTAGCCGTGAATGATCAAGGTACTATTATTATTGAAATTCAAGTGGCTAGAGATTCATCTACGTACGTATCTGTGAGTAATTGTTCTGATGTTGTGTATTAAGTTTGTGCAGATCATCTGACATAACACTCAACTGGCTGAGATGCGCATATCTTGATCAGAGGGTCAGTTTGGGGGGAAGGAGCTCGTAATCACTGTACAAACACACACACAACAACACTACGACCTACCATACCCGTCGTGTATCTATAAATGAAATAAGGCTCACCAGAGTTACGGCAATGGCAACACACATACCGTGGCATGTGGAAGGAAAGAAAGAATAAGAAATTACAGCTTAATAAAACATCTTGCGGGACCAACAATTATCAGTCTGGACGTCGTCCCTGAGGTAATTATTTGGTGCTCTTTTGTGTTGGTACACTAGTCGTCTTAGCGTGGGGGGGAATCTGAACTACACGAAGGATGGAGCAGCTCTCCTTACCCTGCGCAGTGGAGACGCTGATAGAACACGTGTTTATGTACCTACGCGGTTTGGATGGCGATTCTATGGTCGGTTCCTAAATCATGAATATTCACTAACTCTGAAAGGAGGAGCTAGCTGCTTTACACTGGTGCAGAAAAAGAGATCAAAGTTATTAACCACCACTAAATATACCGCTTCGAGGTGGAGATATGGAGGAGTATCATACCGTGTACATGTAAGAAGATGACTAATGCCCCCTAAGACTATAAACCAAAAGAATATCTGCAACGAATGGTTAAAACTGGTTGGTAGGTTTGATGTTGTGACATTGTGATGTGAATGATTCAAGTTCCAACGCTCGATGCGCATTGAGTTATTGGCCAGGGGACCGGTTCTTAATCACTGTCTCCCTGATAACTTCATGAGTCATTCTGTTAGTGCCAGGCACCATTGGGGGGGGGGGGAGCAGGGGGACGACTACACGACACAGGACTACATGCACAACAGACTGTTTACTGCGACTGTCCTTAACCCCACGTCACCGGATGTCACCAAAGACTGCAGTGTTGTCGTACACAGACAGGATCGATTCCTCATAATGGCAGTGGGTCATCTTCAGGTGACGATCCCGCTTTAGTCCTTGTGGAGGACGCCCACGACTAATCCGTGTGCTTGAGGCATCCGGTGGTGTTCCCAACCACCTGTCACCCCTACCGCATCCATCTGCAGGAACTGTAATGGAGTAAATTCCAAAGCTGCATGGGATGGATTATCACAGGACTCCATTAGGAACCTCTACAACTCTACCGGCTACGGACGTCTGATATGTTGCGTTAGTTAACACGGACGCGGCCCTACGCCATACTGGGAGAGACAGACTTCTGTATGTGTAGGCTCAATAAATATTGATCAGGCATCCAGTCTAAGAATTATCATCATTATTGATCGCTGGTCACCTTTATCCTTCTTTCCCAACAGCACTGCACTCGCCCACAACCTCCTTCTGGGGTGCAGCTACTCTTTTGAAAATGAGATGTATTGTGCCTGGTGAGGCGGAGCTGTCACTGTTCCCCAAGTACCTGTACTACACTAAGAAACTACACATAGTTTATTCCCCTTTTTTTTGTAATGACTGATAAATCAATGTGATCTCTGCCTGGGTAAGGCCGTTTTATCTAGCTCCCCTGTCATTTCTTCCCCTTTGTTTGCCAAGAAACTAGGACTAAATAATGGGTCATTTTAAAGGTAGTTTGTGTTGCTAATGAATTGAACAGTAACTGTTTGTTATGCTCCTCACAACACGTACTTTCTTTCCCATGACGCAGTACCAAGGCCTTTAATCACGAAATACCCTCACGTGCTACGTCCTCACTAGGTACGTCCTCAATCTGTGGTAACTAACCTTGCTCTCAGAATGTTCATCGTTTTGCCAGGAGAAGAGAATGAAAAAATGAAAATGGTAAATCGTGTTACATCTTGAGAGAGAAAACAGAAGGAGAAAATAACTATGACATCCAAAAAAAACGGTGTCAGGAAGGTTTATTATCAAGCTTTTGGTCGTTATTGGTAACCCCTTATCAGGGCCATAATATAAAACCACCGCTCGTTTTTATAAACAAGCCAGATCTAAACCATTGTTCCACTCCAACTACCATACAGACAACTCTGTAGGTATCTCATTGTCCATACTGTAGTCCATCTGTTTCTCTCTGTATACTGTATTACACTGTTCTTCAATGGGGCAGGACCCCCACAGACCACCACAGACAGGGTACTATGTGGGTTGTGATCAATTCTCCAGCACTGCAGTGACACTGACATGGTGGTGGTGGGTGTTAGTGTGTGTGGGTGCTTGGTGGTGAGTGGATCAGACCCAGACAGTGCTGCTGGCGTGTTGAGACACTGTGTCCACTCACTGTCCAAGTCTATTAGACACTCCTGACGTGTTCCTACCAGTTGCTGCACATTTCCACCTTGTTAGATGACAGGTTCCAGAGACGTAATAGCTCATTCTGCTGCTGCACACCTGACAGTTCTGGTCATCCTCTATTCCGGGATCAGTTGCCTGCAGGGACGCTGTCCGACAGGGCACTGTCGGCTGGGGTACGGTTGGTTGTGATGGTTTTCGATCCAGCGCTGGTTGACCACTCTAACGACTTAAATTAACTTATGTGTGAAGTAGTATTAGAAACCATATGATCTAAGTATTTTTGTAAATATTTAAAATACATCTAATAATTAATAAATAATAATAATTAATATAGGTTCCTCGTCGTTTTTGGAACCAAATGACAAGGACCCTGACAGGTAGTTCGACTGGAGCCTAGAGTTTTCTTCCACTTTGCCTTGTGCCATGTGTGTGGGTGTGTGTTTTGTATCTTTTTAATATCAGGAATAATCTACGGTGCATGGTCGTGCTAGCCTGGTTTTGGTGCTGGGATGGGATGCAGTTGGCCATACACAGCAGAGCCGCTGTAGTGTACAAAGATAAAGGAGGAGGCCAGCACCGCGACTGGTCAAAAGACAGAATAACTTCCACAGTCCTCTACGTCAAGAGGCACGAGAACGTGTAGGTAAACAGTCACTGCACACACAAACATAGGTCACACATGTGCATCCCCCCGCGGCGATACAACTGGTCTGCGTTCCAGAAAGACCCACACTCATGTATCGTTTTTTGATGTTTATAGCAACAACACAGAGGCTTTACTATGTGTTTATTTATGTCTCGGTCAGGGGCTCGAGGAAGCGCTGGAGGACTTGTTTTATTAAGTGAAATGAAAGGTCCTGTTTGTGTGTGTGTGTGTGTGTTGGGTGTGTGTGTGTGGTGTGTGAGAAGAGAGACGTTTCTTGGTCTGCAGTTTGAGGGCGCTTGTTCTGCGGATAGGGGCTGACGCTCATCGAACACAACTATAGCTTAAAATAAATAAATAAATAAATAATAATAAGTAATATAAGGTACCTCGATGAAATGTTGAAAGGGAGGCTGACAGGTGTGATTTATTGCCCAAATGCACCATAGAGCGTGACATTACGCATTTTAGAAAGGCTTAGTGTAGTCTTAAAAAGTGTTATCAGGGTTAAAATATCAGGAAAATCTCCTGCAGTCAGTGCTTGAGTGCCGTTGTACATCTCTATGGAGATGAAGTTGGCCATAATGGGAGCGCTGTAAATACAACGAGCCTCGGAGCGGCGTTTAAGCAGCGAAACTGTGTCAAAGACAATAAAACCTATCCACAGACGTAGTCTCTACGTCAAGAGGCACGAGAACGTCAGGTAAACATCTGCACACACAAACACATACACACATGTGCAATACCCGCATCAACACCTGTCTTGCGTGCTAAAAAGACCCACAACTCATTATCTTGATTTATAGCAACACACAGAGGCTTTACTATGTGTTTATGTCTCGGTCAGGGGCTGCGAGGAAGCGCTGAGGAGCTTGTTTTGTTTAAGGAAATGAAAGGTGTGTGTGTGTGTGTGTGTGTGTGTGTGTGTGTGTGTGTGTGTGTGTGAGAGAGAGAGACAGATTCTTGTCTCAGTTGAGCGCTTGTTCTGCGGAGGCTGACGCTCATAGTTTTACTTCCTGATCACATCCCCGCTCTGTTTGACTAGCCCACTGTCTCTGTGCTCTTCATGACCCTCATTAGTGGCCAGTGATTAAATTAATTCTGTTTCCAAGCCACTGACCCCTGAGGGTGTTTGATATCTCCTCTGTCCCATGGTTCTGATATCCGGTTCTCGGGCAAGTTTTTATATTTAGACACAGAGCCCACTTTCAGCACTGAATCTCTAGTGAGCAGAGCATTTACACTCGCACTAGCCCCCATGCACTGCGGTGTCTCAGAGAGGCCCATAAGACCCCCAATCTACTAGTTGGCTTGACTCCTGGAGGCGGTAAAGCGTCCCCAGGGCTTTAAAGAGCAACGTTGTCAATCAAAAAGCAGTTTTTTTATCAGGTTTTATGGATGTATTTCTAATATCTTAAGTATTCTTATTTATAGTTCAGTTTTAAATGAATATAATGAATATTTAAATTTGCATAAGCAGCCCTTTACAAAAATATAAATGATATAAACTGATTTACCAAGGCATGGACTGGTTTGTTGTCTCTCCTTGGATCACTGTAGATAGCCACTCACTACAGCAGACGGGAAGCTCCCCACAAGCCTTTCAGACATTCTAACGGACTTGGGTCCCCCATGCCTAATGCCAGGCTTTCGCTAGAGGGGTATTAAACTGCCCCCAAAACAGCAGTGGAACTGTTTTATCTATTCCTACGTACACCAATCATTAAACCCACCTCCTTGTGTCCACGCACTTTGTCTATGTTATCAGCTCCACTGCCCATATAGGACACTCTGTAGTTCTACAGGTACAGACTGTAGTCCGTCTGTTTCTCTGTATACTGTATTACCCTGTTCCTTAATGGTCAGGACCCCCACAGGACCACCACAGAGCAGGTATGATGTGGGGGGTGGATCATTCTCAGCACTGCAGTGACACTGACGTGGTGGTGGTGTGTTAGTGTGTGAGGTGCTGGTGTGAGTGGATCAGACACAGCAGTGCTGCTGGAGTGTTGAGACACTATGTCCACTCACTGTCCACTCTATTAGACACGCCTACCTTGCTGGTCCACCTTGTAGATGGACAGTCCAGAGACGATAGCTCATCTGCTGCTGCACAGTGTTGGTTATCTTCTAGACACACGGCACTGCCAGCTGGATAGTGTTGGTTGGTGGACGATTCTCAGTCCAGCAGTGAGACTGAAGTGTCTAGCAACACTGCTGTGTCTGATCCGCTCACACCAGCACCACACACACTAACACACCACCACCCCTTCAGTGTCACTGCAGTGCTGAGAATGATCCACCACCCACATCATACCATTGAAGAACAGGGTAATACAGTACACAGAGGAACAGATGGACTACAGTCTGGACCTGTACACCTACAGAGTGTCCTATATGGTCAGTGGGGCTGACCGTGTCGATACAGAGAGGTGGTTTTAATGTTGTGGCAGTTCGGTGTTTACAGTATATTGAGTTTAGCAGCCCTGAGCTCTGAGGACACCCTGTTTTAGAGCTGCTCATTTGTGAAGTGATGGCATGAATGCGCTTGTACGTGGGGGTGTGCACATTCACGAGGTGAACTGTCTTAAGTATGAGGTGAGAGGGTCCATAAAAGCCTGAAGTGAGGACACCTCGGAACGCTTTTCACAAAACACTGTCTTTATGAAGCCCATATTTCTGCCGTCTTTGAAGTCAGAACACTGCTTGGTGTGGTCTTTTCTCAACACGAAGCACATGAAGCGAAACACGATGTTTTACACCTCTTAACTTCTTACTACCTTCTCCTTATAAAACCGCTTTCTTCGCCGCGCTCGTATGTCACTGCCATCCTTACGTGACCTGATTGCGGTCGTACGGAGGGAAGTAGACCCTCTTGCGTTAAAGCTGTTGAAAGCTCACTTTTTATTGCTATACATAGGTCAGCTGTCTGTTTTGGATACCATGGTTTGTCTCTACAACATGGCCGTGTCTCCTTTTATAGAAGTTTTCGTTTCTGTCTTTTAAAAAAGTGGAAAAGGTTGGCTTTGCCTTTTCTTCTTGCCTTTGTGTAAATCACAGGCTTTAAGGGTTTTTTAAGCACTTCATTAGACATGGCACTGATCCAGTGTTCATACCGGACCTGTGCTAACAGAAAACATTGGATGTAATGCCACAAAAAAGATCAGTCTGATCAGATTTTAATAATTGCTCTGAAATGTCACAGAATTGCTTTTGTCTCATTTTGAACCAGGTGAAGAAGATAACATGATCCTAGTAGCCACTCCTATCGGAACGAGCACCTGGCTCACTCTAACACACCTGGGCTCACAAAGCCACATCCGTATTTAAAGATCAGAATTATTATGCAGATTAATAACGTTCATAAAGTTTAGTAGATCAACTGGAGCTTTGTAAAGTACACCGGTAGCTGATTTGTTAAAGGAAGTAAAAGCTGTGTGTTTGTTCTTGTAGTGGTATATTTGTGAGGACTCACTAGTTTAGGGTATGAAATGTTTGGTAAAGTGAGGACATTATTCCATGTTGTTTACATAAATCACATTGTGTTGGAAAATCTAATAATACAGAAATTAGCCTTTGGAATACTGAGGTTAAAGAAAGGGTTAGGCATAGTGTTCATTCGGTACAGAGATTGGTGTGACTCTATAGATGACCTCACACATACAGTAAGACAAACGTTTGTCTGTGTGTGTCTGTGTGAGTGTGTGACCCTGTCCTTGTGTCTCTGTGTCTCCCTGTCTCCGTGTCTCCCTGTGTCTCCCCGTGTCCCTGTGTCTCCCTGTGTCTCCCCGTGTCCCTGTGTCTCCCCGTGTCCCTGTGTCTCCCCGTTTCCCCGTGTCTCACCGTTTCCCCGTGTCCCTGTGTCTCCCTGTGTGTCCCTGTGTCTCCCTGTCTCTCCCCGTGTCCCGGTCTCTCCCCGTGTCCCTGCGTCTCCCCGTGTGTCCCTGCGTCTCCCCGTGTGTCCCTGCGTCTCCCCGTGTGTCCCTGCGTCTCCCCGTGTGTCCCTGCGTCTCCCCGTGTGTCCCTGCGTCTCCCCGTGTGTCCCTGCCTCTCCCCGTGTCCCTGCCTCTCCCCGTGTCCTTTTTCATGCTTTATTTTTGTCTTCTCACTTTTTAAATAGCGAAAATTTGCTTATAACTTACTCAATAACTTTTTATAACTTTAAGTTGAAAATCTGAACTGCAATGAGGTAAACCCAGGCATCAAAATGTTACATCACACACAAATTTTTAAAATCTGTATTTATAATTTAATAATTAGTTAAACACTTCACAACAGTTCTAGTTGCTAAATATTGTTTACAGATATATTTCCATTTTAGCCACTGCAGGTAGAACTGTATGACCTATATGAACCTCTACAGCTCCATATCGTGACGTCTGGCGTGTTGGGTTAGCAAACACGGTGGCCCAACGCCATACTGAGAGACAGACTTCTGTATGTGTAGCTCAATAAATATTGATCATATCAGTCTAAATTTATCATCAGTTATTGATCCTGGTCACCTTTATCTTCCTTCCCAACACCACCGCACTCCCACACCTCCTTCTGAGTGCAGCTGTTCTTTTGATGTTGAGTGCATATTTAGTGGCATTATTTTTATACTGGTATCAAAAATATAATGTGCTCACGTCATAAACGCCCCACCAGCAGGTCATGGTAACTTACACACATACAGCCTTTGAGAATGAAGAGGTGCTAATTGAGGTGCTTTGAAATGATCAAAGTTCTAAAACTAATATATTGCCTCTGAACACCACACAGCACAGGGGAGTTCCACACAAATCAAAACCGCTCCAGACGTGGCTGCTGTTGATTCATGCATGGGCTTAAGCCAGTGTCAGGCCACAAATTCACACGCCTGTCTCTGACTCGCAGCCAGCAGATGATTCCAGCTGATCTCAGAATGCAATCCCAAATTGTTCTGGATTTTAAGAGGGACATAGTGAGGTACTGAGGAAGTCACGAAGAGTTAGTAAATAAAGTTTCATGCTAAAAATCTTCAGACGAGGAAAAAGTTTCGGCCGGACCAGGCGGCAAGCCAGGAGCTGTCACTAGGCGCAGTGGATCATGGTGGTACGCCGTGATTCATTCCACCTGTCAGTGTGAAGGATTGCATGAATCAGGAGCTCTTTTCTGTTTTTCACTGCTGTAAGTTTTCTTTGGAGCGTCTTGGGCCTAGTTAGAGGAGCTCATGCTGGCTCAAGCTTCCAGTAATCTTGGAACCCTAGAGAATAGTCCAAACCCTTTGCGGTGTCTAAACTTTGCTGCCCTGCAGAAGTACAGAGTTTGAAACGTTGCTTTCTCTTACAGTATCCTCTACGCAGACATCGTCGGTTTCACCCGGTTGGCCAGCGACTGTTCTCCTAAAGAGTTGGTGATAATGCTGAATGAGCTCTTTGGGAAATTTGACCAGATTGCCAAGGTAAGTGATGTGTGTGAGTCTGTTGCTTGTGCTTTAGTAAATTGTTGCATTGGTCATAATCTCCCTGGACAAAATATTAGTCACCTTGTGTGTTTAAAGTGACAGTAACTTCAGACTCCTGCAGATGGCGCTGCTTTGGGTGATTGGGCTATAAATACCTGTGGGGTGCGAGTGACGGGATCCGTAGATTGGGAAGTGCTACAGTGCAGGCAATGTCTTGTTCCATGTGTGGAAAACACTCCAGAGCAGATGTTAATGATTGGCTAAAAGGAGGGACTGCATGGGGGCGTGGCCAAAGACCATAGTGTGAAGGAAGTAGCTGAATCTGCAGGTGTATGAAAGCGTACGGTCATACGGGTCTACCAGCAGTGGATAAAATCCCAGCCTACAGAGAATTCCCCTCGAGCTTGTGCCAGGGAAGGCATCCACCAAATCTGGACCAACTAAGCGGTTCTTTGATGCGTGTTTTTCTTTTCCTTTACATAAACTGCTTTTCTGTGAGGCTGCTTTGAGACGACGTTAGTTATGAACAGCGCTATACAAATAAATATCGATTGATTGATTGAACATTGATGTGGCCTTCATCCAGAAACTTGTAAAGTCCATGCTGTCCATCTAGTTGCAGCTGTGAAGGCATTCCATGCTATTAGGTACGTTTCAGTCACAGGTGGCTAATTTATTGTCCAGTCCTCTTATGACCTGTTACTAATTTAAAATTTGTACCACATTATTCCAGTAAGATAAGAATAATTGTTCCAGTATCATAGAACGATTCCCAAATAGCTATTCCTATAGATTTCTCAAAAAACAAAATATTTGATTGTTAATAACTCTCTTATTGAGCCCCTATACAGCTGAAAGTATGTAGATACTCCCTCTAGTTATTTAATTTGTTGCATGCTGGACTTAAAACATTGCCTGCTGGTTAGACATTTTGTTGGTGCTGCCAAACATCACAGTGTCACATAACATTAAAACTGGACCATTGAGGCTGCGGTTTTTGAAGTCAGCCGCTGCAGTTGCTCTCCATCTGTCCCACGAGCTACAGCACGCCTTGATGACATCAGAGCATTACCCTCATTAACTGGAATCTCCAAGGAAGAACATGACATGACATGTGAAGTTTGTATGCTCGGGGCTTAATTCCGATGTCCTTGTTAACTCTCCCAAAGGGGATGCCGTTTATTTAATTTCCTCCCTCTGGCAGCTCATTTTTCCATATGACCACCAAACACTGTGATGCCGTTTCCTGACAGAATTTCTGGGATGACGGTTCAGTTTAGGAGTTATGTGCGCTTGAAGGTCATGATGTATTCGAGTTCTTGATGCGTTCCTGGACATATGCTTGCCTTTGTAATTTTCCATGTATTCAGGTATGTGGCTCTCAAAGTGTGGCACAAGATTAACCATTGTTGTGAACTCATGCACGTGGAATGTGTCCGACTTGATGCCAGTTTTTTTACAGCCTGTCCCTTCAGTCATTAGAAGTGCATATTGATCATCCAGCAGTGGTGGATGAAGTACACAATCCATGCAGTTGAGTTAAAGTAGAGATCTCCAAGGGACTCCTCCAGTGTCGGTAGAAGTTCCTCCCTTTAGACCTCCACTGGAGTAACAGTACTAAAGTATGTACCTTCAGATGTACTTAAGTATGGAGAGTCACAGTACTAAGGTATGTACCTTCAGATGTACTTTAGTACTGTGACTCTCCATACTTAAGTATGTACCTTCAGATGTACTTAAGTATGGAGAGTAACCGTACTAAAGTATGTACCTTCAGATGTACTTGAAAATGGAGAGTAACGGTACTAAAGTATGTACCTTCAGATGTACTTAAGTATGGAGAGTAACAGTACTAAAGTATGTACCTTCAGATGTACTTAAGTATGGAGAGTAACAGTACTAAAGTATGTACCTTCAGATGTACTGAAGTATGGAGAGTAACAGTACTATAGTATGTACCTTCAGATGTACTGAAGTATGGAGAGTAACAGTACTAAAGTATGTACCTTCAGATGTACTGAAGTATGGAGAGTAACAGGAGTATGGTTTATTACGGCTCTAATGTCCTATTATCATTTCTGGAACAGGACTCTTCATCAGCTCAGTGTAGGTGAAGAGACTTTAGTGTCTCTCAGTCCACCAGTCTTTAATAGAAGCTCATTCATTAGCTTGACACTGACGTCTATTCAAATCATCATCAGCACAGAACACTGAAGGAGAACAAGTTCCATTAGCTAGAACCAAGCTCTGACCTCAAACCCGATCGACAGTGTGGCCTATTATTCTGGAATGCAAGTGTGTAGGCAGCTACAAAAGCTCAAACATATACCGGAGACTTGATGTAAGATCAGAACCTGTTGATCAGGAGCCTCTTAAAGAGTTTTCATGGCTGACCAGGTGGAAGAAGGCCTAAGACCTCTATGTGCAATGTACCTCCTCCTTTCTCCTCCAGACCTTTGATGTTCTCCCTGTTTCTGTTGTTCCTCTTTGTGTATGTGCGCCTGTTTCTATAGGAGAACGAGTGTATGAGGATAAAGATCCTGGGTGACTGTTATTACTGTGTGTCTGGACTTCCTGTCTCCTTACCAAGACACGCCAGGAACTGTGTCAAAATGGGATTAGACATGTGTGAGGCAATAAAGTAAGTATATGTACATATACAAATATATATATATATATATATATATTTCTGTTGGTCCATTCATAATGAATTCATATCACAATGTAAATGACAGCTGCTGTGTTCATTTGATCCATAAAAAAATAAATCTATAAAAATAGAGATACATAATTAAATGTAATGTGTGTGTATATATATATTATATTATTATATATTAATAAATAAATTTCTTATTACATTTTTCAGGCTTGTTCGGGATGCAACAGGTGTGGACATTAACATGCGTGTTGGTGTGCACTCTGGGAATGTGCTGTGCGGTGTGATTGGCCTACGCAAATGGCAGTTTGATGTCTGGTCACATGACGTCACCCTGGCCAATCACATGGAGTCTGGAGGGCTACCCGGGTATGCATGCTCACACTAACCTATACGGAGAGGTCTCTGCTCCATGAATCAGTTCAGTTAGTGTAATGAAATGCTTGTGTGGGCTACAGAGGCAGTCAGGACACGCACACTTGCTTCAAGCGTTAGCTCATGGAAGTTCAGAGTGCGTCACACAGAGTGTACAAAACATAGCATGCCGGCTGTTTCCTTGAATCTGAGCGGGTGGGTATAGGTGAAACCTGTGCTGTTCAGTTGTATGAAAGTATCGGATGTAAAACTGCTTCTACTGACTATTAAGCACTGAGTAACTACTTCTTATTTAATCCTCTCAGCAGGGGAATTCAAGCTTGTTGGGCTTTGTACCTCTCTTTTTAGGATCCTGTTCATTTAAAATGTAAATATCATATAATGTAACCCATCACAAAGCAGTACTTAAGTATGGAGAGTAACAGTACTAAAGTATGTACCTTCAGATGTACTTAAGTATGGAGAGTAACAGTACTAAAGTATGTATCTTCAGATATACTTAAGTATGGAGAGTAACAGCACTAAAGTATTTACCTTCAGATGTACTTAAGTATGGAGAGTAACAGTACTAAAGTATTTACCTTCAGATGTACTTAAGTATGGAGAGTAACAGCACTAAAGTATTTACCTTCAGATGTACTTAAGTATGGAGAGTAACAGTACTGAAGTATTTACCTTCAGATGTACTTAAGTATGGAGAGTACCAGTACTAAAGTATGTACCTTCAGATGTACTTAAGTATGGAGAGTAACAGTACTAAAGTATTTACCTTCAGATGTACTTAAGTATGGAGAGTAACAGTACTAAAGTATGTACCTTCAGATGTACTTAAGTATGGAGAGTACCAGTACTAAAGTATGTACCTTCAGATGTACTTAAGTATGGAGAGTAACAGTACTGAAGTATTTACCTTCAGATGTACTTAAGTATGGAGAGTACCAGTACTAAAGTATGTACCTTCAGATGTACTTAAGTATGGAGAGTAACAGTACTGAAGTATTTACCTTCAGATGTACTTAAGTATGGAGAGTAACAGTACTAAAGTATGTACCTTCAGATGTACTTAAGTATGGAGAGTAACAGTACTAAAGTATTTACCTTCAGATGTGCTTAAGTATGGAGAGTACCAGTACTAAATTATGTACCTTCAGATGTACTTAAGTATGGAGAGTAACAGTACTAAAGTATGTACCTTCAGATGTACTTAAGTATGGAGAGTAACAGCACAAGACTCTTCATCAGCTCAGTGTAGGTGAAGAGACTCTAGTGTCTCTCAGTCCACCAGTCTTTAATAGAACCTCAGTAATTAGTCTGACCCCAACACAACACTGAAGGAGAACAGGTTCCATTAGCTGGAACCTAAAGCTGGGGTTACAGAAGAGCTATTAACCATAAGTTATAACAGTGAGTAGAGCACTAGAAGGGTATGTATATAGAGTAATCAGAATAATTAGAGCTGGGGTTACAGAGGAGCTATCAACCACAGACAGTAACAGTGACAGGGTGAACATGCATATATGAAATATGTAATGCACTAGACATGTGCAGGAGCAGCCTTGGTGGATATTGCGCTTATATACATATATACATATTAATAGATTAATAATAATAATAAAAAAAAATAATAATAATAATGATGATGATGATGATACAATGTATATATATGTAAATGAGCATGTTCAAGAGCAGCGACTGGATAATTGCGCTATAGAGATATGAAATAGTAAGACTATCTGTAAAATATAATATTAATAAAGTATTATTAATAAAAATATTGGAGCCACAATGGACTGGATAATCTAGAGAGCAGACTCCCGTCCATTGTGCAGACGTACAGTGGTAGTGTAGTATCAGTAGCAGGTCAGGTAAAACTAACATGGTGCAAATGAGTGCATGATGGTGATGATATAGTATAAACTGGTACGTGTAGCAGTGTGGTACGAGTTCAGACATCCGAATCCACAAAGCACTGTTTATAAATCTATAATATGCATTTAGATTGATCTTTCTTTATTTGTCTGATTAAATATATACTGATTTAGTCTTGTATTTCGTTGCTGTGGCTTTGCGTATCCTTGATTTTAAATCTCGACTTGAAAATTGAGTTACATCTCGTATCAGCAGGAAAGTTCATTACAGCAGTGAAATTTTGAAATAAGATATTTATCTTCAGTCTGGATTAGCAAATGCCTAAAACTAATGCCTCATTCTCTCTCTGAATAATTATTTATATGTTTCGATATTGATTATTTAATTATCAAAATAGTTTCCTGTTGCCGCCCTACTGTGTTGTTCTGTTATATCCACTGGGTTAAGTCTAAGTTGTTCCCGTTCTGTTGGCTCCGTCTGGTGGGGTGTAGGCGGGTACATATCACAGAGGCCACCCTGAAGCACCTCAGTAGGGCGTATGAAGTGGAGGAGGGCAACGGTCACCTTAGAGACTCCTACCTGAAAGAGCTCAGCGTCAAGACCTACCTGGTCATAGACCCCCGGGTAAGTTCCCTCAGTTACAGTCTGCGCTCAGGTGTGGGGCGATGTTTGCACCTACAGAGCGTGTGACATGAATGAATCAGAGGCCGATTTATTAGAAACACTTGTATTGTAGAAGCTGTTAATGTTTGTTTGATGTTCTCCAGTAGTTTGGGTTAAACAGTTC
>JAMWET010000935.1:100000-155000 GCA_024036415.1 Prochilodus magdalenae
GGGAATGAGTGAGTGTGTGTGTGTGTGAGAGAGGGAGAGGGAATGAGCGAGTGTGTGTGTGTGTGAGTGAGAGAGAGAGGGAATGAGTGTGTGTGTGTGTGTGTGTGTGTGTGTGAGGGAGAGAATGAGCGAGTGTGTGTGAGAGAGAGAGGGAATGAGCGAGTGTGTGTGTGTGAGAGTGTGAGTGAGTGTGTGTGTGTGTGAGAGGGAGAGGGAATGAGTGAGTGTGTGTGTGTGTGAGAGGGAGAGGGAATGAGTGAGTGTGTGTGTGTGAGAGGGAGAGGGAATGAGTGAGTGTGTGTGTGTGAGAGGGAGAGGGAATGAGTGTGTGTGTGTGTGTGAGGGAGAGAATGAGCGAGTGTGTGTGTGTGTGTGAGTGTGTGTGTGTGTGTGAGGGAGAGGGAATGAGCGAGTGTGTGTGTGTGAGAGTGTGAGTGAGTGTGTGTGTGTGAGAGGGAGAGGGAATGAGCGTGTGTGTGTGAGAGTGTGTACGAGTAAGGAAATGGCTCTTTTCCTTCCTAAGCTGTATCGGCACACATTGCTTTTTTTCCTCAGGGGTTTAAACTAACACATGGCATCCTGCATGCCACACCTATATACACATGTGCACACACAAAGAACCCACCAAGTACTCTCCTCACACTTGCAGTCTGGCCTAAAGAGTTCCATAACAAGCATGATGATAGCTGTGACCCCTCACCCTGCCCCACCCCTCACGCCCTCTCCACAGCACGCACCCCCAGCCCCCTCTCTGTGTCTCGCTCTCTCTGTGTGTGTGTGAGTGTATATCTGACTGTGCTGATGTCTCCTGCAGGAATAAGTCCCAGAAGAGCAAGTTTGATGAAGAGCTGCACAATGAGATGATCACCACCATAGATGAGCTGAGCTCCAGCAAGTGAGTCTACCCCACTGTCCCTCATACAGCAATGTCCCAATACACAGTTCTTCGCACCCTACACTGTATTTGCTTGTGTGCCTTCACACGCGTATGAACTCGAGTGACATCCCGTTCCTGATCCATAGGGTTTAATATGATGTCGGCCCACCCTTTCTTCTGGGAAGGCTTTCCACAAGGTTTAGGAATGTGCTTATGGGAATTTTTTGACCACCTTGCACTCGGCACAATACAGTCAGACCAGTACCGTTCTCCTGGCAACCGCCAAACCCAGACTTGTTCATCGGATTGGCAGATGGAGAAGCGTGATTGGTCACTCCAGAGAACACGTCTCCACTGCTCTAGAGTCCAGGGGCGGAGCTTTACACCACTGCGTTCCACGCTCTGCACTGCGCATGGTGGTGTAAGGCTGGGATGCAGCTGCTCCGTCATGGAAACCCATTCCATGAAGCTCTACACACTGTTCCTGAGCTGATCTGAAGGACACATGAAGTTTGGAGGTCTGTAGTGATGGACTCTGTAGGAAGCTGGTGACCTCTGTGACCTATGACCCTCAGCATCCTCTGACCCCGCTCTGTCATTGCACGTGGTCTACTACGTCATGGATGAGTTGCCCAGTCGCTTCAACTTTGGTATAATCCCACTGACAGTGGACTGTGGAATATTTAGTAGGGAGGGAATTTCAGGACTGGACTTGTGGCACAGGTGGCAGCCTGTCACGGTACCACGCTGGAATTCACTGAGGTCCTCAGAGCGACCCATTCCTCTCACTTAAGGTCTGTAGAAGCAATCTAGATAGTCTAGATACTCTGTTTTATTCACCGGTGGTCATGGAAGTGACTGGAACATGGGCAAGGTAATCCTTTTGGCTGTACAGTGTACAGTATGCAGCGCCATGTGACCCATGCTGACTTCCACTGTCCACAGGTGACAGATACATCCCGTCACTGCTATACTGTTCCTCACTTGCAGTGGCCTCTTCCAACAGTATATCTCTCCCTGCCACACAATACACATTGTTCTGGAATGGTTGAGGAACATGAAGGTGTTGTCCTGGCCTCCAAATTTCCCAGATTTTTCGCAGTCTGTGGGATGTGCTGGAACCTGACAGGACTTAAAGGATCTGGTGCTTATGCTTTAGTGCCAGATACCACTTGGCACCTTCAGAGTTCTTGTAGAGTCTTGCCAAGACTGTGCCGCAGCGTGCCTAAGCTGTTTTAGTAGCATCCGGAGGACCAGCAGGATGGTTTTGGCTCATCAGTGTATGTATTGTCAACAGTAAAATCTACACCAGGCTTTATCTGTGAAGTAGAGCTGTGAAGTTGGCCTGATGGCAGCCATATTTGGTCTGAACCTGAAGTGAACCCAGCGATTACAGCAGTTTGGTAATTAGGAAAAGAAGTTTTATACTTCTTCTTTAATCCTCCACCAGCACCAATAACAGCTGTGGTTGGATTGGGCATGGACTGGACAAGTTTCTGGATGTAGCCACATCAATGTTCAGACACTCTGGCATCAAAGAAGAGTTGGTTTAGATTTGGTGGATGCCTTCCCTGGCACAAATCCGAGGAGAATTCCCTGTACACTGGGATTTTCCCACTGCTGGTAGACCCGTATGACCGTACGCTGCTGCCATACACCTGTGGATTCAGCTACTTCCTCACACTATGGTCTTTGGCCACGCCCACATGCAGTCACTCCTTTTAGCCAATCATTAACATCTGCTCTGGAGCCATTTTCCACACATGGAACGAGACATTCCCTGCACTGTACCACCTCTTCCCAATCTATGGATCCCGTCACTCACACCCTGCAGGTGCTTATAGCCCCATCATCCTCGTGCAGCGCCATCTGAAGGAGCAATTCCTCTAGAGTAATGTAGCACACTTTACTATCTGGAAGTCTAAAGGATGAGTCTGGGTTGGATGGAGGCCCGGGGGAACACTACTCACCAAATGCATAGTCCCAACAGGTGGAGGAGGGATAATGGGCTGGGGCTCTTTTTCTAGTGTTTGGCTTTGGCCCCTTAGTTCCAGGGATGACTTAGTTCTAGTGATGGACTTATATGCTTATAACTCGGTGCCAGATGTTGGGGGTAGAACCCCACCTTGGGAATGAACTAGAATGTTGACTGTGAGCTAAGTCTTCAGGTACCAATGCCTTCAGCCCTGACCTCACAGATGATCTTTTGAGTAGGACATCTAACAAGCCTCCACTGGTGTGGTGTCCACATACATTTGATCATGTGGTGTAAATCATCTGAAGGTGGGCTTGTTGGTCATTAAACTAGCATACCTCACATCTCCAAACCACAGTAGAACTGCATTAGGAGAGAAGTAGGCATGGTTACCATAGGCTACATTTTTGGCCAGGAATTCCCTTCACAATCTGTTGCAGCGGTAAATGAATAAAGCCTGTTGTAGGTTATGAGAGCTGTTAACTGTCAGGCAGAACTCAACAGGACAGGCATCAGAGAAATGACGTCCGTTATGATCAACCAAACCTGACGTGTACCGTTGAATTCCGTTGGGACTGAGGAAGATATTTCTTTTCTTTGAAAGGAAACGTTAAAATCTTGCTGCTTTGTTATGAGAATGCCTTGGATTAGTCATTTCAACAAAAATACATCTTGACCATCACCCATGTTCATTTCCTGTCTGCAGGCAGTGGGTGACATCAGAGGAAATCTCACGTCTCACTTTGTGGTTCACCAAGAGAGAGCTGGAGACGCAGGTAAGCATCTCATATAAAACCTGCGTGTTTACAGTGCTGGATTTTTATATATGTGTGTGTGTTCATGTGTGTGTGCGTGTGTGTTTGTGTGTGTGTGGGTGTGTTCATGTGTGTGTTCATGTGTGTGTGCGTGTGTGTTTGTGTGTGTGTGTGTGTGTTTGTGTGTGTGTGTTTGTGTGTGTGTGTGTTTGTGTGTGTGTGTGTTTGTGTGTGTGTGTGTTTCTGTGTGTGTGTGTGTGTTTCTGTGTGTGTGTGTGTGTTTCTGTGTGTGTGTGTGTGTTTCTGTGTGTGTGTTTCTGTGTGTGTTTCTGTGTGTGTTTCTGTGTGTGTGTGTGAGTCTGTGTGTGTGTGAGCGTGTCTGTGAGTGAGTGTCTATGTGTGAGCGTGTGCGTGTGTGTCTCTGTGTGTGAGCGTGTGTGTGTCTCTGTGTGTGTGCGGGTGTCTGTCTGTGTGTGTGAGCGTGTGTGTGAGCGTGTGTTTCTCTGTCTGTCTGTCTGTCTGTCTGTCTGTCTGTGTGCGTGTGTTCCTGTGTTTACTACCATCTCTGGGACTTGTGCAGTTTTACCGACTGTTTAATTTTGTTTTCTGTAATTGTTATTTATAGTATACCATAATTACTGTATCTGTTATTTGTTGTTGTTGTTTTGACGCCTGTGACTGACGCATACCTAATAATGTGTAATACCCCCACAAGCACCAATAACAGCTCTGACTGGATTTGGTATGTACTGGACAAGCTTCTGGATGTAGACCACATCAATGTTCAGACACTCTTGAATCACAGAATTGCACAGATTTGGTGGATGCCTTCCCTGATGTTTTACTGGTTGTGCCAGGTACTCCCACAGATGTTCAGGAGGATTCATATCTGGGGATTGTGTGGGCCAGTCCAGATGTGTGAATGCTTCTGAATGTTCACCATGCCAAACGGTCACATCTGCAGCCCTGTGAACACTTGTAAAACTCTTGGAATACAGGGATAGGAATGTTGAGCAAATCTGTCAGTTCCTGCAGATGGTGCGGTAGGGGTGGAGGTGGAGGGACACCAGGTCTTCTGGACGTGTGATAAACCGTTCATCTTGGTGCTGACCACGGTGCCTCCACACACGGATTCGTTGGGCGTCTCCACCAAGACTAAAGCGGGACTCGTCACTGAAGATGACCCGCTGCCATTCTGAGTCCCTCCATGACAGTCTGGTACGACACCACTGCAGTCTTTGGTGACGGTGACGTGGTGTTAAGGACAGTCTTGGTAACGGTCTGTGTTCGTGTAGTCCTGCGTGGTGCAGCCGTCTGCCAATGGTGCTGCACTAACAGTAACAGCATGACTCATGGAAGACGTCACACTGCTCGCTGAAGGTCCAAATTTGTGGCTGTTGGGTCAGTCAGGTACAGAGATAAGGCCCGTCCTTGCCTACATCATGTGCGGCCGAGCATGAAACTTGAATCATACGCGTGTCTCATGATCTCGAACCGACCCACCAGGTTTCATTCCTGTTGCTTGATTTCTTCTGGGTGCAGCTATTCGTCTCACTCTATCTCAGGGCTGTGACCTTTGCAGAGAAGTCAGACGGAGCTGAATGTGAAAATGCAGTGAAAGTATTTTCTTGTCTTTCTCAGTACAGGACCATAGAAATGCCCGGGTTCAAGTACTACGTGGGATGCGCCGGCTTCATCTTCTTTTGCATCTTCATCATTCAGATGTTTGTCACCAAGCAGTGAGTGATTAAACATACACACCAGTAAAGACGTAGCCGAGACGTGTGCAGTGTTGTTCACTGCAGTTGGGCTGTACGTGCTCACTGTCTGTCTGTTTCTCTGCTCCGTAGGCCAAAGCGACTGGGAGAGACGTTTGCTGGGTTAGCATGCGTGTTGCTGCTGACCCTCACCATCTGTTTTGCAGGTCACATTCAGGTTAGACTTCAGGTTAGACTGCTGCTGGCACTTGCCATTTTTACACACGCTCATTATGGTTTGCATGTCATGTGGTTTGTGTGGTTTGTGTGTGTGTGTGTGTGTAAACAGTTTTAATGGACATAATTCAGCAGCGTAGGATATTAGTAGTAAGTTATAGTGGTACATTTATAATGAGGTCGTATGTACATGAAGCGTAGTCTATAGCTGTAGTGCTGTATATACATTATGGCCGTACTTTCTTCATAGAGAATGCCTGTGTGTGTGTTTGTGCAGTCATCACTTGGAGGTTTATAGATGGCAACATATAGTGTACTAGACTGTACAATATGTGGAGAATGTCATGTGACCTGACTGTACTTGTCTCTGATTGGATGGGGACTGGTTGGAATGTCTGTGGCCACTAAAAACAGACTGACATTTGCCTGTGTGTTTCTCTCTTTCGCTCTATCTCTCTCTCTCTCTCTCTCTCTCTCTCTCTCTCTCTCTCTCTCTCTCTCTCTCTCTCTCTCTTTCGCTCTCTCTCTCTCTCTCTCTCTCTCTCTCTCCTCTCTCTTTCGCTCTATCTCTCTCTCTCTCTCTCTCTCTCTCTCTCTCTCTCTCTCTCTCCTCTCTCTTTTGCTCTATCTCTCTCTCTCTCCCTCCTCTCTCTTTTGCTCTATCTCTCTCTCTCTCTCCTCTCTCTTTCTCTCTCTCTCTCTCTCTCTCTCTCTCTCTCTCTCTCTCACTCCCCCCCACCACACGCTCTCTCACTGTCTGCCTGTCTGTCTGTCTCTCTCTACCCTCTCTCTCCCCCTGTCTATCTCCCCAAACCTCTCTTTCTTACTCACTCTGTCTCTCTCTCTGTCTCTTACTCACTCACACACTCTCTCTCACTCTTTCTGTCTTTCGCTCTCTCCACTCACTCTGTCTCTCTCTCTGTCTCTCTCTCACTCCACCCCACACACACGCTCTCTCACTGTCTGTCTGTCCCTCTCTCTCTCTCTCGCTATCGCTCTCTCTGTCTCGCTCTCTCTCTCTCTCTCTTGCGCTCTCTCTCGCTCTCTTTCTCTCTTTCTTTCTCTCTCTCTCTCTCTCTCTCCCTCGCTCTCTCGCTCTGTCTCTCATATACACATGCATACGCATACGTGGTCCAGTATATGTATAGCTTCACCTGTGTCACATGTTTAAAGGTGCTCTTAGGACAAAACGAAAAGTGTAACCATTCCTACACATGCTGAAGGTAGAAGGAATGTTGGAAGACTGCTTCCTCTTTTCGAGCTGATATTTGTGGATGGGGTGCTTCTCTGGTACAGCTGTGTCTGATCCACTCACACCAGCACAACACACACACTGCAGTGCTGAGATCCACCACCTACTCTGTGGTGGTCCTGTGGGGGTTCTGACAATTGAAGAACAGTGGTCCATTGAAGGAGTGGTTGGTATATATCTCAACACGTACTGTTTTCTTCTGTTCTCCCACAGAAACTGTTCCCAGAGAAGTTTGAATCCTGCCAGTGGTTAACAGCCATATCGGAGGCTGTGGTTAAAAGGTCTTTTGTGCGTCTCCCCCTGGTTGCCATCACCACGGCAGTTATTGTCATCATTGCCTTGTTTAACCTGGTAAAGTACATGGCCATGTGGTGAAAAGTTATCCAGCCGGTGAGTCACTCTGTTGATCTTTCCTCATGTTTTTTTTTTCCTTCCCTGCAGGTTTTTCAAACCGTACAGCTGCCGACAGATGCCGCTTATATTGACTGCCCAAAAAACGGAAGCATCATTGATGAACACTTCTCTTACTTGCCTGTGAGTAGCCTGTGTGCATGAACGCTGGATTACACATGCAGAGCTGTGTGAAAGACAGAGACCACCCTTTATTTAATTCCTCGAGAAAACAGTTTACTGGAGATTTTTGTGAGCTGTAAGATCGTAAACATCACAAATAGAGGTAAAGCCTCGTGTTTAAAATGGGGCACAAGACCAAACAAACCATAGACAAGGCTGCAGTAATCATTGTACCAGATCCTCCTCTAAATGGAAAGCTTCAACTTCTTCCACAGAAGTCAAGATAGACTACCAAAAATTCAAGGCATTAGATTTACGCTCATCATTAAAAGAACATCTGCACCCAGAATTACCTGTCCTAATGAGAAGGAAGATAAAGGTGACCAGGATCAATAACTGATGATAAATTTAGACTGATATGATCAATATTTATTGAGCTACACATACAGAAGTCTGTCTCTCAGTATGGCGTCGGGCCGCCGTGTTCGCTAACCCAACACGCCAGACGTCTCGGTATGGAGCTGTAGAGGTTCCTAATGGAGTCCTGTGATAATCCATCCCATGCAGCTTGAACATCCTCACACAGTTCCTGCAGATGGTGCGGTAGGGGTGGAGGTGGAGGGACACCAGGTCTTCTGGACGTGTAGCAGTAAACCGTTCATCTCTGTGGTGACCACGGTGCCTCCACACACGGATTCGTTGGTCGTCTCCACCAAGACTAAAGCGGGACTCGTCACTGAAGATGACCCGCTGTCACTCTATGACGGTCTGGCACGACACCATTGCAGTCTTTGGTGACGGTGACGTGGTGTTAAGGACAGTCGTAGTGGTCTATGTCCGTCACAATGGGATGATGCATGGAGGCATCACTGCTCACTGATGGTCTGCATTCGTGGCCTTTGGGTCAGTCAGGTCCAGATATGAGACCCGTCCTTGCTTATGCCATATGTGCATGCAGCTTAAATCGTTAGCATGTGTCTCAAAGTCAAACCTGTCGATTGATTCCTTCTAGGTGCAGCTATTCTTTTGATGATGAGTGTAAAAGACTCTCTTATCCCCTGTGTAATCCAAACGCTCTGTTTTTCCTGTGGGATGTTTGTTCTTGTATTGTTTTAGTATTGGGTTATAATACTAGCACCAGTAAACCCCTCTGAGAGTTCTTCCTCTCATTATCATATTTTCCTTAATTGTACCTTCCTTCTCTTCCCTATTCTCTCTCAGTACTCAGTGTACAGCTGTATCCTGGCATTGCTAGTGTGCGGGGTGTTTTTGAAAGTGAGCTTCGAGCTGAAAGCAGTCTTCCTTTTCATCGCCTGTGCAATTTATTATATCATCATCTGCTGTACCAAGAAGGACCTGTTCATTGCTTGCAGAAACTCGAACAGGTACAGGCGCACACGCATGCTGCAGAACAATTTTGAACTGTGTCGGTGTAACCGGTATAACGGTGTGCGCAGTCGTGTGCTAAATTTGTATCTTTGTATGTGTATCTAGCAGCCTTGAGGTGATTGGGGAATTAGGGCTGATGAAGCACCCACAGATGATGAGCTGCATCTACATCACTCTGTTTTTGTTTACCATGCTGCTTATATCACGTCAGGTACTCGCACCACACGATTTCCCATTAACAAGCTACGCGTTACACATCCTGTTTATATAATGGACGGAGAAATATCACACGTGGCATTAGTGTAGGCCTTATGAATATAGAATCTATCTCTGGGACACTATAGCCTTATTCACACAAGATTGGTTTTACATGGGGAGGTGGGGTAATGTAATTATTACCAGAGTTCCTCACTGATTTTTTTTTTTTTTCCCCATCCATATGCACCATTTTTTACCGACCGCACGTTCCTGAGCCAGTAAAGGTTCCCGCGCCTTTTACCGAGCCACACAATTAACCTCAGTTTATAATAATCCCATGTGGACAGACGTGTACTGTTTTATGGAGGCGCTTGAGGAGGCATTTAGTTTCACCATGCATCGCACAGATACCGCAAGTATGGGCGAACGCTCACATCCAGAAGATGAGCCAAAGTCCTCCTCAGAGGCTCAACGCTTCTGGCAGCTTCAGGCGAGTAATTATGTAGGGTAGATGGCAGCCTACATACGGGTTATGGACATGTAATATTAATAGTGGATTATAAGATTATCATCCGGTACTTCATTAGTGGTCCCAGGACGCTGCCCGCAGGACGCAGTTGGCTGGGTAGGCTTGGTTGGTGGATGACTCAAGTCCAGCAGTGACACTGAGATGTTTAAAACTCCATCAGCATGTTTTTTTGGAGGTGATGGCAGTGCATAAATCGAGTAGCCACTTCCATCTCAGTCATTTATGCTGAGATTTCTTTCTCCCGTGCAAATCTGCCATTTACCAATGTCCTGTAGTAAAACTACATTACCCCCCACCCCCCACTACCCATGAAAAACTAATCCTGTCCCAGTAGAGCCTTTGACAATTAGGATGGCCTTGTCCTGGCCTGATCCAAGGGAATGGGCATGAGCTTTGTTTCCTCTTTAATCTGTACATGCATGACCAGTGGAGGGGTGCCATAAGACACGTTATGTGCTTGTTGGACACACCATTACAAAACATGCCCCCGCTGTCCCTTCCTCCCACTCCCACGGTTCTGGGAAAGCTTCCACAACATTCTGGAGTGTGTCTGAGCGAATCTGTGCCCATTCGGTCTAACATTGGACAAGAAGGCCTGGCTCACTGTCAGTGTTCCATTACATCCCAAAGGTGTTAAATGGGTTTGAGGTCAGTTCTCCATATGGGCCCCTGGAGTGCCTCCACGCCAAACTCCTCAAACCATGTCTTAATGGAGCTGGCTTTGTGCACAGGGGCACAACCATGCTGGAACAGAATAGGTTCCTTCCCAAACTGCGGCCACAAAGGTGGAAGCATATACGCATGCTACACCTGAACGTTATGTAAGGAGATTAGTCATGACCCCAATAACACAACCTCAGGCCATCATCCACCAAACATTACTCTTGGCACAACAAGGTTTAGTAGGTAGCGTTCTCCTGGTATCCGCCAAACCCAGGTTCGTCCAACCGAGAACCCGTTTCCACTGTTCCAGAGTCCAGTGGCTTGGCACATAGGAATCTTAGGCTTGTGTGCAGCTGCTCGGCCATGGAGCCTGTCTCATGATGCTCCTGGCACACAGATGGAACTCCCCAGTGATTTGATACAGCAGATTTTAGGTGATTTTGGTGCTGCCTGTTGAGTTTGCATGGTCTCCTGCTTTGTGGCAGGGCTTTGTTGTTGCTTGTTGGTGTTATTGTTATATGACCAGGGCAGGTCAGTCAGGACAGAACCAGGAAACGTGGCATCCTATGACAGTACCTATTGCTAATGTTTGCCAGAGGAGTTAGCAGTGGATGTGGCTAAAAGCCTGAGCTCAATCATTTGGTGCCGTCCACATACTTTTGGCCATAGATGGTGTACATTCTCCTCCCATTAACGACTCACTGTAACGGAATCCCTCCCTTTCTGCGCAGGATGAGTTTTGTTTCCGCCAGGACTTCCTGTTGAAGAACAAGAACCGCACAGATAAGGATGAGATCGAGCTGTGTGAGAACCTCACACGGCTCCTGCTGGAGAATGTTCTCCCGGCGCACGTGGCCGCGCTCTTCGTGGGGGAGAACAAAAAGAACGAGGTGGGGCTGCTCTCCACTAACACTTTACTAAACCAGAAGTACAAGGTAGGAACCACGAGCAGGTGTGTTAACGATGACTCTCAGTCCAGTCATCCATTTCACCTGCCCCCAGCCTTTCATACCATACCATACCGTACCGTACCGTACCCAGCCATGGCAGCATGTCTAGTGAAGAGAACTCTTGCAGAATAAGAGGGAACATGCTAGGCATTTGTTTCTTGCTTGTGAGCCAAGCAGGTAAATTCAGTACCTGTTCATTGTTAACTTTGGGCTTGCTCTAAATTAAACCAAATAATGAAAAACAAAAAAATTAAATAATAAAAATTAAAAATGTATTTTCACAGCTCTATCTATGTTGGGCTCTCTCCCCAGATTGAAATGGAGGTTGAGGTATTTTAGATTGATTTTTATTTATTTATTTATTTATTTATTTATTTATTTATTATTAATTTTTTTCTTGTTTGGGATACTAAGTGTGGTTTCCTTATTCCTCAGTCTTAAAACATACAGGAATTACTCTGGTCCCCATAAACTTTTCTTTTGTGGTCAGGACAACGTTTTTTCTCAAAGTTCTCTATTCCCTTCATTACAGTTGCGGTACATCGGGGCTGAGTAGCCTTCAAGTAGCTTCTAGAACTGTGAGAACTCACCAGAACCTTATAGAATGGTCTGGGATGTTCTAGAACCTTGGAGAATTTGTTAAAGCATTCAAAATCTATCTAGGACTGTCTAGGGGCGTACATACAGTACCCGTATAAATACAGGTGTGTTAAAGCAGCCAACTGTAAATAACTGAGAGGAAATTAGATGTTGTCTTGTATCTGGTGTTGACCCGAGGAGGATGGGTTCCCCTTCTGAGTCTTGGTTCCTCTCAAGGTTTGTTCCTTCCTGGGAGTTTTCCTTCCCACTGTCGCCCTCGGCTTGCTCATTGGGGGCTCGAACACCAGATTCTTTGTAAAGCTGCTTTGTGACATCTGTTGTAAAAAGCGCTATATAAATAAATGTTGACTTGATGGGCCTAAATGTACATAGGTGGCTGTGTGTATACTGTAGTGGGCACCAGCCTATATTGCTGCATAGACTGGCTACTTAAACTAGCACTCCAGGCTCTAATATTGGGTCATTCTAATGAGGAACTGGGTGCGTCAGGTGTTTCTGAGCAGTGTTTGGCCTCTGTCCTGGCCCTTGAGGGTTTACAGTTTTGAGTATTCAGTTTCTCAATAGCTTTTTAGAAGCTGTTCACTGTTTATCGTCTGCAGCCTGTGGGTTTATTTTTCACCCTGACTGTAAGGACAGTGCTGGCAGTGTTGTCTGTGTTTATTACAAGAAATGCTCACGGCTCCGTTTCCCATCCAAGCTGTACCCATTTTCTCAGAATAGGGACTAAAACATCATAGACTCTATAGTAACAGTGCCGTAACAGTACAGTGACTACACCACATGGATGGGAATAGAATTACTAAACCTGGCGGTGAGTGTCTGTGAAGCACTTCGAGCTGCCACTGGTGCAGAAAGTGCTCTATAGGTAAAAGGAATTATAGTAAAAATCAAATTGTATGTATTTATTTACTTATTATTATTTTTATTAAATTATTTATTTATATTATTGTTAATTATTATTTATTTTACTATTTATGTATTTATACAGTGTATCTTGTAATGAATAAAATCCAATTCTTGTGATTTGTTGACTTGAAAACCATTTTAATTTGGATTTCTACATAATTTTATACATATTTTCTTTATTCGCACTTCAATATTAAATTTAAGTAACCGTGTAGTAACAGTACAGAGACTACACCCCATGGATAGGAATAGAATTACTAAACCTGGCTTTGAGTGTCTGTAAAGCACTTTGAGCTGCCACTGGTATAGAAAGTGGTCTAGTATTTATAAAAAAAAAAAAAGGGGGGGGGGGGGTTATAAATGTAAAAAAATATGTATTTATTTGTATTATTTCTTATTATAAAAATTATATATTTATGTATATTTTTTATTATAATTATTTATTTGTTTTTATTTATGTATTTATTTGTTTATTTATTTGTACAATGTAGCTTGTAATTTAAAAAAATTCTATTTATGTGATTTTGTTAGAGTAGCACTTGAAACCCATAAAAAATCTTTAAAAAAATTCTTAAATTTATAATAATAAATTTTTCTACATAATTTTCTACTAAATTCTACATAATAATACACACATTCTTAACATATTATATTTCCTTATTCACACTTCAGTATCAACCATAGTCCTGTGAAATATAAGAGTGATTGGACTCTTCTAATGTCTTCTAATGTCCCCAAATTCCATGACCTGCATTTCATTCACCCATCAGTCTCTCACCTGTCCACACCTGTCGTATTGTGACTGTACGTGTGTGAATGTATTCTGAGCCCCTTGTTTGTGGATGTGAAGGTCTGTTGTCCGTATTGGTCCAATAGCTACTTGTGCATGTGTGTTTCCTCTCCAGGACCTGTACTACAAATCCTACGACTGTGTGTGCGTGATGTTCGCCTCCGTTCCCGACTATAAGGAGTTCTACACAGAGTGCGACATCAATAAAGAGGGACTGGAGTGTCTGAGGCTTCTCAATGAGATCATTGCTGACTTTGATGAGGTGAGTTAGCAGCTTGGGGGCAGGATGTGTACTTTGTGAGTCATCTTTCTGTCGTCGTTGTGCAGAACAGCATCTAAATGTCAAGGCTTTATTTATTTCTTGATTTGGATAAAAATGTTTTTCCCTTTTTCTCCTCCCTTCCTCTCGTTTGTGCTTCAGCTGCTGTCTAAGCCCAAGTTCAGTGGGGTAGAGAAGATTAAAACCATTGGCAGCACCTACATGGCGGCTGCTGGGCTTAGCGGAACACATGGACAGGAGACTAAACAGGTAAGTACTGAGCTCCAGAAGAGTGCTGACTACTCGGTTGTCATTCTGCTGTGTACTTTATAGGGTGTTTCTACTATGACCCCGTACCTTTGTGCTCCACTTGTTAGCTGTATCTGCTCAGCTAATGTAAAGATAGTTAGGCTAAGCCTAGTTAAATCTGCGCCTTAGCTAGAGTAGGTACCCCTATTATCACCCACCTCAAAACTAAACATTGGAAATTTAAGCTAACTGTAAATAAATGGAGGCACTTCTCATCAGAGATGAATGTCTAGAGTAACATCCAAGACTGAGTTTAAAATCAAATATTTTTTTCCAGTAGTGGCGGTTTAGTTTACTTTGAGGATTAGACTGCTAGATGGATGTTGTTTATGGATTGTGCCAATCAAATGTGATATTGTGTTTTCGCACCATGCCTGCCATATGCAGTGGTTTAAATGAGATTAAGTATGTCCTCTGTGGGTACCCTTACTTTCTGCTCAATTACTTACTTAATTACTCAATTACTTAAAGCTAGATTAAGTATGTCCTCTGTGGGTACCCTTACTTTCTGCTCAATTACTTACTTAATTACTCAATTACTTAAAGCTAGATTAAGTATGTCCTCTGTGGGTTCCCTTACTTTCTGCTTAATTACTTACTTAATTACTCAATTACTTAAAGCTAGATTAAGTATGTCCTCTGTGGGTTCCCTTACTTTCTGCTTAATTACTTACTTAATTACTCAATTACTTAAAGCTAGATTAAGTATGTCCTCTGTGGGTTCCCTTACTTTCTACTTAATTACTCAATTACTTAATTACTTAAAGCTAGATTAAGTATGTCCTCTGTAGGTACCCTTACTTTCTGCCTAATTACTTAAAGCTAGATTAAGTATGTCCTCTGTGGGTACCCTTACTTTCTGCTTAATTACTCAATTACTAAAAGAATTACTTGAAGCTAGATTAAGTATGTCCTCTGTAGCTACCCTTACTTACTTTCTGCTCAATTACTTAATTACTTAAAGCTAGATTAAGTATGTCCTCTGTGGGTACCCTTACTTTCTGCTTAATTACTCAATTACTTAATTACTTAAAGATAGACTAAGTATGTCCTCTGTGGGTACCCCTTAATTTCTTCTTAATTACTCAATTACTTAATTAATTACTTAAAGCTAGATTAAGTATGTCCTCTGTAGGTACGCTTAATTACTCAATTACTTAATTACTTAAAGCTAGATTAAGTATGTCCTCTGTGGGTACCCATCCTTTTTTGCTTAATTACTCAATTACTTAATTACTTACTTAAAGCTAGATTAAGTAAGTCCTCTGTGGGTACCCTTACTTTCTGCTCAATTACTTACTTAATTACTCAATTACTTAAAGATAGATTAAGTATGTCCTCTGTGGGTTCCCTTACTTTCTGCTTAATTACTTACTTAATTACTCAATTACTTAAAGCTAGATTAAGTATGTCCTCTGTGGGTTCCCTTACTTTCTACTTCATTACTCAATTACTTAATTACTTAAAGCTAGATTAAGTATGTCCTCTGTAGGTACCCTTACTTTCTGCCTAATTACTTAAAGCTAGATTAAGTATGTCCTCTGTGGGTACCCTTACTTTCTGCTTAATTACTCAATTACTAAAAGAATTACTTGAAGCTAGATTAAGTATGTCCTCTGTAGCTACCCTTACTTACTTTCTGCTCAATTACTTAATTACTTAAAGCTAGATTAAGTATGTCCTCTGTGGGTACCCTTACTTTCTGCTTAATTACTCAATTACTTAATTACTTAAAGATAGACTAAGTATGTCCTCTGTGGGTACCCCTTAATTTCTTCTTAATTACTCAATTACTTAATTAATTACTTAAAGCTAGATTAAGTATGTCCTCTGTAGGTACGCTTAATTACTCAATTACTTAATTACTTAAAGCTAGATTAAGTATGTCCTCTGTGGGTACCCATCCTTTTTTGCTTAATTACTCAATTACTTAATTACTTAAAGATAGATTAAGTATGTCATCTGTGGGTACCCTTATGTGCTTTTTGCTTAATTAGTCAATTACTTACTTAAAGCTAGAATACGTATGTCCTCTGTGGGTACCCTTACTTACTTTCTGCTTAAATACTCAATTGCTTAATTACTTACTTAAAGCTAGATTAAGTAAGTCCTCTGTGGGTACCCTTACTTTCTGTTTAATTACTCAATTACTTAATTACTTATCCTCAAAACTCAAATACTCAAATACTGTAGTACGTTTGTCAGGATTGCCCTGTGAATCATGTGATCATAGACCATACCAGAGTCACCGTGTGCAGCAGATCACTCTTGTCAGCTAATCATTCCCTCCCTGCTTGTTCTACTGTGCCTGTGTATGTTTACTGCTGCCTGTTTATGGCTCTGTATAGTGTACACTGCGGGACTGTAAGCCACTCGGACTGCACCTGTCACTAATTACGCAGTCTATGATTTGCATTTGTTTCCTCTTCTTGTTCATGCAAATGATTTCTGCGAAGCCATTAAGTAGTAAAATGTGAGAAGGGCTTCGTAGCCCAGGTGGTGTAGGATGCCGGGCTGTACCATGTGACTACATTGCTGCATTGTGCTAGAGGAACCCTTCAAACCTTCAAGTTCATTCAAATATACTGTGTAATTAAGACTCCTGGAGCTCGTGACAAATGTAGTCTGTTATTAATGTGGTGTGTTCACTATGTGGTAGTTGCAATATTATATTTCCACACTGCCCACATCTTCTGCGAAAGCGTAGTCGTGTAGGAAGCAGAGTGGGATTAAAATCTTTCCCTGAGGAGATTTTCTATGCAGCTTTATGGAGGTCCCTGTTTAGCTGTTTAGGGCTGTAATGCCATATAGGAAGCTGATTAAATGGAAACCTATTAAGCTCATTGCGGTGTTGCAGTGTTCACCCTCTGTCTGAAACGCACTGACAGAGCTCCTGTGTCTTTAAACCCCGCCTCCGGATAGGCCCATGTGCTCTGATTGGTGAGCTTAGCCACTTTATTCTAATAAGCCAACTGTCTGAGTGGTTCCTTAATAAGATGCTGTGAGGGTGTGGCAAGCTTGCTGGTAGGCGGGCAGTGAGGTCTGTTATGAGATGATGTCATCATGTCAGAGAAAAGGACTGGAATTGCAACAAGGCCTTTCAAGCAGCTGTGAAAAGTGGTTTCTATGGGAGAGAGTTTCTTCCTCTGGTGTGTACTTTGGGCTTTAGAACTTTGTAGACGGTGTACATGCATAAAAAGAAAAACAGAAGAGCATAAAAAGTCTCCTTTCATTTATAACAATAACGCTTGCAGCTTTTATAGCACCGACACTTGATCCGCAAGATGTTTAAATACAGCCCTGTAAATGTGTCAGCTTATACAACATCATCCTCCACATGCTGAAGTCATGCACAGGTTTGGTTCAGCTTTACGGAAAATTGACGATGTTTTTTTTTTTTTTTTTGTCTTTAATTTATTCTTGAGAAGAGAATCCTTCATCAGATTCATGGGGTGTTTTCACACGGCTGTACTGTTTACGTCTTTGAGCTCAAGTGTGTATAGATTCTGTTCTTGCCTAGGAACAAATCCCGAATAAGAAAACACTGGTGAATCACAAAATCGTCATAAACTGTGCCAGTGGCCTTTTAAGAAGGCATGTCTTCTGAAGAATGGCTGGTGAAAGAGGCCCGTTGTTCTTTCCCCTCCCTTCATTTTCTAGATACATCACGTTTATGAAAATGTTAAGTTGAGCTCCATTGGTAAATGCATACATTTCATGCCGTGGCTTTTACTGTTCTCTATACCGTACACCCCTAATTCTAATCCCTTCGTAATAAAACCGCTTCGTCGTCCTGACGGGCACTGATGATATCCACAGTAGGCTCAGAAAAGTGTATCAAGGCTTAGTTTATCTCAGCAAATGCCTTCATTGTGCCAACCTGTGCCCACATACTACACACTCTTCCTTCAGTATCCATGTTTTAAGTGTGAGGGCTGTGTCTTGGCAGGACCGAGAGAGGCAGCAGGCTCAGATTGGAATCATGGTGGAGTTTGCCATCGCCCTGATGGGAAAACTGGACGGCATCAACAGGCACTCGTTTAACAGTTTTAGACTACGCGTGGGTGAGTTGTGGACACGTTATTATTATTTGAGGGCTAACAACACACACTCACTCACACACACACACACACACACACACACACACACACACACACACACACACACACACACACACACACTCACTCACTCACTCACTCACTCACTCACTCACTCACTCACTCACTCACTCATTCACACACACACACACACACACACACACACACACACACTCTCTCAGTGCCAGCATACATTCTTAATTCTTAATAATCAAACTGTTCAGCATACTTGGCATTCTCTTCTGTTCATGTCTAATGATTGTATTTGTGTTCTGCACGTCCATATTAGCTAATCATGAGGACAGTGTAGAGATCATGTGTGTATGTTTTCAGGTCTAGTTTACCAATGCCCTCAGCTCCGAGGTTGTTAAATAAATAAAGAATCAATTACAGCAGTCAGCGAGGATGCATAGTGTTGGGAATCTGATGCTGATTGGAAGCAATCCAACTTGAAGTCACCCGACTCATCACTGATGGTGGATAGACTGGCAGGTTTGCTGCCCTGTGGGGATATAAGGATTCAGACACTTGAATCGTTGATAAAACTAAATTCTTCAGATTTTACATAGAATGTTTTAGTTCATTCGTTCATTTTCCAAGTTGCTTGTCCATTGCAGGGCAAAGATGTTTGGCAAACTTTTGTTGCCAAGAAACGCTTTTTAGCACAGCTGCACACTGTGTGTGTGTGGAGAAAGTCTGAAGAGGAATTCAAACCGACTGCAGGCTACTGTGGAGATGGAAACATCAGTCTAGCAGATGTCGTCTTGTTTGCTGACAGCTGACACTGCACGTTTGGCTCGTCCACTGTGTACGGACAAAAACTGCTATTTATATATATCACACTGTACGAAACCGCTTCGACCGACTGACCTGGGCGGCATGAGTGGTCACACTGCACATTCAGACCGCTCAGCTCTGTCTACAGATCATTTCCAATAACGATGCTTCATTCAAAATAACACACTGCGCGTCCGAGTCCTGAGCAAAAACACGGGCAGCACCTCAAATGACTCCCTACATAGTGCACCATGTAGGATAAGTGGCTCCTGCAACCAGCCGCGCATTATATCATCTGGGGTTCAGCCATGTGCACACAATTCCATACAAGGCTAATTTACATTTAAGGCATTGAACAGACGCCCTCATCCAGAGCGACGTACAACCGCGCTTAGTGTTCTGTTGGATAATGATTCCCAGCTAGTATAAGAAGGTTAGAGTCTAAAACTCGCCATGAGCTCAGACGCTGCCTGAACACGGGCCAGTGCTGATACCTAGAGAGAACAATACACAGACATATATAAGCATAAGTGCACTACCTGGCAACCCCAACCCAGCACCCATACCTAGGGAGGAGAAAGGTTATGGTCAGTATAAGTGCTAAAACATACACACCTAATGTTTCGGTGTAGAAACCAGAACTTACATAGTGCACTACATAGGAAGGAGGAGGCGTTTGGTATTCAACCGCTGACAAACCAACTATGCTGCGACAGCTTTGCTAACTTTACTACACTGCACTGAAACTGAGAACCAGGAACACTACACAGACGATATAAAAATCACTTAGTACAGTCTACATATACGGACGCTGGTACTGGTACGTGGTTGGTGTAGCTCAGTGGATAACACCACTACCCACCAGGGAGTCACCACCACATGTGGGAGACTGGGGTTCAAATCCTGGTATGCATGACTACACCATGCTACACCAATAAGAGTCCTTGGGCAAGACTCCTAACACCACATTAGCCTACCTGTAATATGATTAACCTTGTAAGTCACTCTGGATAAGAGCGTCAGCTAAATGCCATAAATGTAAATGGTACTGCACATATTGGCTCTTTAGCCTCTGTTTATGTGTCCAGTTTTGTAGGAGCTGTAGATATGACTGTATGTGGTTGTTGGTGCGACTTTGAGCTGCTCAATCTGTGAGATGGGCATATCAGACATTCATCTGATCGTCCGACTGCTTGGTCGAGGCTCATTTCGGTTAATCGGACGTCATTGCTCTCTCGCACTGTATGGCAAATGATAACTCCATGATGGGACAGAGTTTCAGCTTTAAGTGTGCTCTGACAAAATCGGGCTAATATCGCACTGTGTGTATGCTTGGCTTTACTGAGCCTGTGTTTTTTTTTTGATGGGGGTCATGAACTCGTCGTACGCGTACAAAGACCGCCTGCAAATGGAATGGCACAAACCAGCTTTGGAAAGAATACTTGGCCGAAAGAAATTAGTCCTGGAATAGTCTGTTTAAAAAAAAATGACACTTGGTTTGACACAGTGGTCTTAAATTGTTGATAAATACCTTTCTGAATATGGCTGAAATGTCTGAATGCTTTGTGGGATCTCTGAATATCTGGTGTTTAGTCTTGAGCCCTGCTGCGGAAAGTGCATGCCAGCTTTATAACGGCACCACCACATCAGGCAATAAATATATCAGGCATAAAACATAAACACTGGATCACTGATTGATCTGTTTGTTCTTCCATCAGCTTTCACAAAAATACAAATACAAACAGTTGCATAGTAAAAACTGGAATAACAAAGAGAAATCCAAGTAGCTTAAAGAAGAAAGGTTTTTAATTATAGCTCATGGTCCAGCAGTCCTGACCTTTAACTGGTCCTCAGGTCTCTATAGAGAGACTACTTTATACCCTCAGATTAATTTCTCTGGGTCTAATATATGTCTAATAAGCTCCCTGGATAAACAAAACAAGTTAACTTCTGTGTTTAAGGTGGTAGTAACTACAGGCTCCTGCAGATGGCGCTGCACAGGAGTCACAGGGCTATAAATACCTGTGTGGTGTGAGTGACGGGATCCATAGATTGGGAAGAGGTGCTACAGTGCAGGGAATGTCTCGTTCCATGTGTGGAAAATGGCTCCAGAGCAGATGTTAATGATTGGCTAAAAGGAGTGACTGCATGTGGGCGTGGCCAAAGACCATAGTGTGAGGGAAGTAGCTGAATCTGCAGGTGTATGGAAGCGTACGGTCATACGGGTCTACCAGCAGTGGATACAATCCCAGTCTACAGGGAATTCTCCTCGGAATTGTGCCATCCATGGCATCCTGGCTACATCCAGAAACTCGTCCAGTCCATGCCAAATCAGTCACGGCTGTTACTGGTGCTGGTGGAGCTACACCCTGTTCAGTCACAGGTGACTCGTGTTATGCCTGGTGAGCGTATGTGCATGTATGTAAACTACTGGGCTGCCATAACTTCAGATCTACATCGTATAACAGTAGACCACAACATCGCTGTGTCAAGGTAACAGTAAATAATAATATACAGCACTGTGCAAAAGTCAGAGGCCACCCTTAAATAACTGTTACGTAGTAGAAAATGAAATTGGAGGAACACTGACACAGCAGCCTCATAGCTAATATAAAGTCTAGCTTCTCTGTATTCATTGTGAAGCGTCTTTGTACGTGTTGTAGCTTCGTTCTTGGTAATTTTGCTTTTCTATTTTTCAAAGAAAGTGTCCTTGAAAGTTCAGTCTCAGAAATCCGTTGCATTTCCTGCTTCTCATGAACCTATAAAACCCCGAGCACATTCAGTGATGTAGAGATCTGTACTCTGGTTCGTTATTTGGAGAACTCCAGCAGCTTTTGTTGAAACTTACATCTTGATCTCATCAGCAGTGCGGTTGGAGTCATTTTCTCTCTATAGACGTACGTCTTCGTAAGACAGAATTATTTTTCCAGAGGGACCGGATGATATATTTAAATCTGTTTGTACATATCAGAATTTATCCATTCAATCAAAAACCAAATCAGGTCCAGATGTTGTACACTCTTGCACTTGCTAAGCCACCATGCTTGACTGATGGCTGTGGACAGGAGTCTTTCTTTGCCAGTTACCAGCTTATGTAAAAGTGACTATGTGCTCAGTGATGAAAAGGTGCGTCTTGGTAAGTTAAGTTGTCTTGTATCTACTTGATAAACACTCATTCAGATTTACGGCATTTAGCTGACGCTCTTATCCAGAGAGACCTACACGGTTAATCACATTACAGGAAGGCCAGTGTAGTGTTAGGAGTCTTGCCCAAGGACTCCTACTGGTGTAGCTCAGCATAGTCACCCAGATCAGGATTCGAACCCCAGTCCTCCCACATGTGCTGGTGGCTCCCAGGCAGGTAGTGGTGCTATCTGCTGAGGTACACCAGAGACTTGGTGGGTAGGTTTGAAATTGCGACGCATGCCTCAGAGTAGAGTATGACAGCAATTCGAGCAGTTAGCGGACCTGGAGTGGGGTCAGTGGGGATGGCCTTATTGAAGTATAGTGCCATACCCGTCATAGAGATACTACCATGGCGCACTGTTGGCGGTAGAGGATGAAAGGTGGGTATGCACCAGCATGGCCTACACAGTAAATGAGAATCCACAAATTGTCTGACGTGCAGTGTGACCAATCCACCACGATTGCAGCATGCAACGAGCAGCGGTGTCCTCCATGAGTCGTCCTGTTAGTGCAGCATCACTGGCAGACGGCTGCACCACACAGGACTACATGCACGCAGACAGTTACCACGACTGTCCTAAACAATGTGGTGAAAGATTCCAGAGGTGTCGTGCCAGCTCGATAAATATTGATCATATCAGTCTAAATGTATCATCAGTTATTGATCCTGGTCACCTTTATTCTTTCCCAACAGCACTGCAACCCCACACCTCCAGCTGGTGTTTTTTTTTTTTTTATGATGATGATGATGAATGTATCTTAATCCTCTCATGTTAAAGATTGTTCTAAGCGGATTATAAGATTGTTGGACTTATTTCCAGGCACTTATTACTGTTTTAGGTGACTTTAGTGAGCCAAATTGTCTTACTATATTAGCAGATAAGCTTGCTTCTTAATAATAACCAAATTATCTGCCAGTATAGTGAGAACATTTGACTGAAATCTTGTAAAACAATAACGATAATAATCTTAAGTCTTATTTTGAGATTGATCGTTTTACTTACCCAGCCTTTTGCAGCGTAGTGCCTTTTCTTTTCATGGAGTTTTATGATTAATATATTTGAAGTGTTTATTTCCCTGCTGTGTAAACATGCACAATTTCTGTAACTTGCATCCTGTGGACATAAATATGTTTTTGTGGGATGTCAATTTTGTGTATCTGTAGGAATAAACCATGGGCCAGTAATAGCAGGGGTCATCGGAGCACGCAAACCGCAGTATGACATCTGGGGGAACACGGTGAACGTTGCCAGCAGAATGGAGAGCACCGGGGAACTGGGCAAAATACAGGTAAGGCTGCTGAACTGCACCCAGCTGGGCCTCACCGATACTCGCTTGCGTGTGCATGCTTGCAAAGCCCAGCGATTGCTTTGAGACTCTTACCCTGAATTTATTGAGTAGGCTGTCTGATTCCAGGTTAGATAATAACACAGCTCAGAGACTCGGTCACACATGTGATTATTTAAATGGTGAAAATGGTCCCTCCTGTCATACATGGAGCCAAAGCACTGCCACTAACCACCTACGCAGTAACAATGCTGGGAAGTCGTATCAGTTTGCGTCACTGGAATCAGTTGCCCTTTTACTACAGTCTGCATTGCCCAAAATCTAGTTCATGTGTGCCTGTGTGTGAATGCATTAACTGATTAATCGGAACAAGACCCATCCTAGTGCAGTGGCCCCCTAGGACTATAACTGGGAAACACATGCTGGACGTATACCGCTGGGATTGAGTCATTTCTTGGACCACGGTGGTAATCAAAAACAAATCAGTGGAGGAAGATTACAAGATACACAACCATGCTGACAGTGCTGGGCATAATCTCACACTTCCCTAATAGCTGAATTACACTCATTGTCAAAGAAGTGACTGTACCCAGAAGGAATAGACTGTCAGGAATGAGACTAGAAGGTGGATGCACAAAGCAGAACTACATGCACACAGACCGTCACGGCGACTGCCCTTCCGCGGGGCATCTTCAGTGACGAGTCCCGCTTCAGTCTTGGTGGAGACGCCCAACGAATCCACGTGTGGCACTGTGGTCAGCACCGAGATGAACGGTTTGTAGTCACACATCCAGAAGGCCTGGTGTCCCTCCACCTCCACCCCTACCGCACCATCTGCAGGAACTGTGTGAGGATATTCAAGCTCATGGGATGGAGTATCACAGGACACCATTAGGAACCCCTACAGCTCCATACCGAGACGTCTGGCGTGTTGGCTTTATCTTTCTACCCGATAGCACTGCAGTCCCACACCTCCTTCTGGGTGCAGCTGTTCTTTTGATGATGGGGTATTTCAAAATAGATGGGGATTGATTACCTCATTGTCTATTATAACAGCATCAGAACTAACACCATCCTAAAGAATAGGAATCACACTGTAAAGCCTGAAATAATTATTTAGGAGATGCTGATTCATTCGTTTTTCAGACCCGTCAAATGTCTTTAGGAATTAACGTCACAAGCAGACTCAAAAAAAAAAAAAAAAGTTAGCTCCAAGTGTGCCTGAGAGCCAAAACTTGAAGGATCGATTTTGTATGAGTTCTCTTTGAATACTGATTCACCAAGTTTGAGGAAGGAGCACAAAGCTCTACTGACTTTAAACACTATTTAACATTTGCATAGCTGAAAGTATAACATTAATATCTAACTGTTTAAACATTCCTCTCCATTATTGATGTCTTTATATCTATGCACTGAAACAACTGTGTGTATTTGCACTCTGTACTACAGTGTATGTTCTGACTGTAAACACTGAAGAGTCAGCTTGGCTTTTCTTATTCACAGCGTTCTTATATACGCTGTCTGAAAGAAGTGAAGCAGGCCATCTGTCAGAGCATTAAACGTGTCCCTTGCACAGTGAGACGTAAACGGAATGGTTTAGTGTGGTTCGAGGTGAAATGGTTCGTTGTAGAGACACCTACGGAGTCTGTGAAGTCAGAGACTGATGTCGTTATAGCGGAGGTGTAAAACACCTCCCTACTTACTATCGAACCCACCAATATACCTACACATGCCTGCTGAGGTTTATATATAATGCTGGTGGTAAAATTGAATAATTAAGTTTTAAGTGA
Source organism: Prochilodus magdalenae (assembly GCA_024036415.1). NCBI lineage: Eukaryota > Metazoa > Chordata > Actinopteri > Characiformes > Prochilodontidae > Prochilodus > Prochilodus magdalenae. Next base: position 125,037 of record JAMWET010000935.1, read on the forward strand.
AAGTGTGTGTGTGTGTGTGTGTGTGTGTGTGTATGTATATATGTATATGTGTGTAGAGGTGTGTGTATGGGTAGGTAGGTAGGGGTGTGTATATGTGTAGGTGTGTAGAGGTGTGTGTATGGGTAGGTAGGTAGGGGTGTGTGTGTGTGTGTAGAGGTGTGTGTATGGGTAGGTAGGTAGGGGTGTGTGTGTATGTGTGTATGGGTAGGTAGGTAGAAACTGTGTGTGTGTGTGTGTAGGTAGGTAGAAACTGTGTGTGTAGGTAGGTGTGTGTGTGTGTGTGTAGGTAGGTAGGTAGGGGTGTGTGTGTGTGTATGTGTGTAGAGGTGTGTGTATGGGTAGGTAGGTAGGGGTGTGTGTGTGTGTGTGTGTGTGTGTGTGTGTGTGTGTGTAGGTGTGTGTGTGTGTGTAGGTAGGTAGGTAGGTAGAAACTGTCTGTGTGTGTGTAGGGGTGTGTATGGGTAGGTGGGTAGGTGGGTAGGTGTGTGTGTGTGTGTGTGTGTGTGTGTGTGTGTGTGTGTGTGTGTGTGTGTGTGTGTGTGTGTGTGTGTGTGTGTGTGTGTATGGGTAGGTAGGTAGAAACTGTGTGTGTGTGTGTGTAGGTAGGTAGAAACTGTGTGTGTGTGTGTGTAGGTAGGTGTGTGTGTGTGTGTGTGTGTGTGTAGGTAGGTAGGTAGGGGTGTGTGTGTGTGTGTATGTGTATGTGTGTAGGGGTGTGTATGGGTAGTTGGGTAGGTAGGGGTGTGTGTGTGTGTGTGTGTATGTGTAGGTAGGTAGGTAGGGGTGTGTGTCTGTATGTGTGTAGGGGTGCGTATGGGTAGTTGGGTAGATATATGTGTGTGTGTAGGTAGGTAGGTAGGTGTGGCAATGTGGCAGACATCAGGCACTGTAGCTCTAACCATCTTATATAATTACTTTCAGAGTAATTTCAGATCTCTTTACACACACACACACTCACTCCCTGGTTCCCTTCACCACCACCCTGAACATTTCTAGCTTAGATCATTTGCCTAGACTGGAGCTTTTGATACCAAAACATCTGAACTCATTTATTTACGTCTCACCCGTTTAATGAAGTGGAATTTCTGAACATCTTTTACATGTGATCTAATGGGAATCTAACAACTGTGCATCTCCTAGGTGACGGAGGAGTCGTCGGACGTCCTTCAGAAGCTGGGCTACTCGTGCGAGTGCCGGGGCCTGATAAACGTGAAGGGAAAAGGGGAGCTCAAAACCTTTTTTGTGTGTACAGATTCCAACAAGCAGCAGGCAATGCCTCTCAGCTGAAACCTGGAGCCGCTAGTACTGACTCTACCGCTTCAGGAGCAGTTCGCCTTGGATGATGTTTCTTTTAGGATGTGTCAATCTACTGCCATGTTTCCATAGTCACCAGGAATGTGAGTTTTTGTTTTGTTTGTCGTATATTCCAGTGACACAAGATGATGTTGGACGATTAGGACAGACGTCTGAAAGCTCTTTCAACCAAAAACCAGCTCAGAACACAAACATTGAGTGGTGGAGAATTTTGCCACCTGATGGTGGAACAGAACGAGCCAGTGTTCACTGACTTTGCAGTCACCTGCACGACCCCTTGCACTGTTCGGATCATTGTTAACCATGGACACACCTGTGCTCACAGAAGAGGAACTGTTAATGTTGTGCTTATAGCTGTCGTCCGTTTGGCTTGTCTGGGATTACTAGCAGATGATCGGACCTGCACACTCAAAACATGAAGAGGCTTTTTTTTTTTTTTTTCTTTTTGGGTGCACACGTGATATGAAGCCTTTGGAAAATGGACTGAAATCCTTTTTTGTGAAGTGTGGGACAGATTTCTAACCTGCGCCTTCTCTAGAAAATCTGTCCTCCCATTTTTTTCCCCTTTCAGTCTTTGCAGTGGATGCAGCCCAGAAGTACTTTCCTGTTTCCTCTTGTCTACCATGTTGTGATGGTATTCTGCCTTTCGTGGTGGCAGTGTTGCTCACTGAAGCTTCTCTCGCTCTCTTGTTGGCCTGCAGCTTCTTTGAGGGTTAAAGTGAAACAGGTATTTTATGCATACAGTACCTCTGTATTGTAAAGAAGTGAAAACATGACACGGTCTATTATGGGGGGGGAACAAAAATGCTGCAGTACAATCAGTTCCATTTGCAAGCAAAAAAAAAAAAGAATGTGAATCGTGTGGCTTGAGGACGTTTCTACTTACCTTCAAGCTTTTAAGAGGTATTTCTGAAATCTCTTTTCTCTTTTGTATCTTGACTAACTGCCAATTTGGGCCCTCCCATTTGAGGGTGGGGTGGGGCGGGGTCATTGCTACTAGTTGCACTTGTTATTGGCTGCATCTGCCTGTCTGTTGGTCTTATCACTTTGTTGCCATGCTGCATAGACTGCAGAGTCTCTTCTTGCTGGATGGGAATCACTTCTTTAAAAATAGGGACACGGATTTCTGGTTCAACAGCAAAAAACAGACACAGGGCTCGTATTGTGTCTAAACCGTACCTTTACTGAATCCAAACAGTCTGAATTTTCTGTCTGCTGTTTAGTGAGCTGCCTTTTCTGCTCCCTGTTTGGAGTACCCATGAGGAACCTGTCTGAATGTTGCTGTACAGTATCAGTATGGAATAAATACATTTTACACGTTTCGGGAGGTTCCCTGCGCTTGTTCTGAAGAGATACATTGGCTGATGTGTACCTGACCACTCTGTACTTCCCCTTAACCTTACTACAGTTGTCAAAATATTACCCAAGGGTGGGGGACAAGTTATTAGAGTACAGGAAGACGAAACAGTGGCTGTATTAGGCACTTCATAATAAACGTGACCCAATACAGAAAAACAACACTATTTATTAAATGAAATGTATACAAACATGAAACAAATAGAGCACCATTGGTACCAAGCAGGTAAGGTTGAACAGGTCTGCTAGACCGCAATGGCCGGGACATCGTCCGAGCCCATACATATTACGTCCGTGTCTGCTGAGGACAGAGAAAATATGATGTGCACAAACAAACAGAAAAGAGGTATGTGCATTTTTGAAATATACCTGAAACACATAATGTCTGAACAGTCCTAAACTCAGAGGTGGTTGATTTTCTATCCTCTACTGAGAACATGATTTAAGTATATTAACATTTTTGAGGAAATGCCATATTTAACATCCTAAAATTTAACCCCATGTTAAATTCAGCTAAACTTACTGACGTCCTGTTCCCAGATATTTGACTGACGCTTTCATTGTGCTGCTTCAAACATGAATGGATTTTTTGGAGGGAATTCTGAAACTGCAGGCAGATCAGGGTGGGACAAGGGGCTAAAATGAATATGCATATTATCATATCAGTTCTCTGTTACCAGTCCAAACAGCACAGCACTTTCTATTGGAGTTAGGTAAACCTGCTGGGATGGACAGGCCAAATTAGGTTTTGTATTTATTAGTGTTACACAAACACGTACAACTGCTCTTACAAGCCAGTCTAGGCAGATTAATGTGATACTGCTACAGGTGGATGCTTAATGAAGTTCTTCAGATCAGCTATTTGTCAATATGAGCATGTTAGATAGTTACCAGACCTTTACTTCTGGCCCATTTTATTTTGTGACTACCTTTATGGTTTTATGGTGACCATGTTCCTCGAGAGCTGCTTGTTAAGTCGTAGGTGGTGTGGATGGTTTACCTGTAGTCAGGTGTGCGAGTGTCTCCTCCGGTTCAAAAGGCAGCGAGATCCCCATAGCCTTCCTTATACCATAGACAGTGCTCACATCACCTGGAGTCACCTGACTGGTCAGCTGGGCAAGATTCCCAGTCACCTTCTCCGCTACAAATGGAAACAAGACCAGTTCAACAAATGCACTGGCTATCAGGTAAGTGTAAAATGGAAACGGTAAGGGACAAAGGAGATCTTGGTGGATGTTGGTGTGTGTTTGGTGAAATAAGAGAAGGCACTGGTTGAGTCTGTATACAGTTCTTTTCATTACTGAGTTATGTCCTGTTCTGTGCGCCAGTGAAAACACGGGCAAGATTATAGTCACTGATGATTTTCATTTTAAATAATTGGCTCTAATCTGTAAAAGCATCCAACCCTGTATTTCTCAACCCTGGTTCTGGAGGCAGCCATCCCTGAACCTGTCCCTTGAAATGCTTTCCCTGCTCCCTCCTGATTCAACTTCTCATTAACAAGCCCTTTTAGAGTTCTGAGTCCCAAGCCCCACACAGTGCCTCCAGGACCATTGTTGAGAAACACTGGTCTAACTGACAACTGCATAGACTGGGGCTGATAACTTTCTGGATTGGTTTAACCTCTTAATGAACTTTAATAACATCAGTCAATCCTCTTTCCATGTCCACAACGGAGTCTAATTAATTACACTACAAAATCCTCCTTTTGTCATTCAGGTTGTTTTAGAAGTGTAAAAATGCTCATGTGTCCAAATCTGCTACAAACAGTTTGACCAGTAATAATCCGAAGCAAGATCTGGTTTTAAGAATGTAGCTGGACCACAACAGTCAACCTGATCGTATCTCGAATAATATCAAACCACTGGTGTGCGTGCATGTGCATGTCTGCGCACCTAGCTGTAGCTCTTTAGCTGTAGGGGCGAGCAAGCAGATGATGTTAGGAGGCTGTTTGGCGCTTAGTCTCTCTCTCTGAGCGTCCTGCAGGTCCCTCAGAAGCAGAGTTGTCTCATCCAGCTTCTTCTGGAACTGTTCAGCTTCTGAGACACGAAGCAAAAGAGAACATGCATGTCAGTCTCTGTGCAGTTCTCTCTCCAACGGCGAAGTCATGCAGTGACAGTCTGACATACAAACTGGACCACAAAGAGCTTCAAAGGAGGAACTGAAAACATGGTACGTAGCGTGTTTTAACAAGTGTGTGCTCTCACCCTCGGACTCGAAGCTCTCAGGCAGGAGGTCGAGACCCCGACCCAAACTCGTGACTAGGCTCAGAGCTGTCATGCTGTTCCCACTGCTGGACTCCGACTCAACCACCTAAAAGATTGACAGCAAGATGTTGACACACCGTCACTTTAAACAAACAGACTGGCAGGAAATCCAAGTTTAGGGTAAAACTGCCTACAAGCACTAGAACTCAATAGTCACCCAGAAACCTTTCAACCCACTTGAACCACATCCACGTCTTTATTAAGGACACAGATCATTTACTATGAACTCATCAAAAGAGTAGCTGCACCCAGAAGGAGGTGTGGGGGTGCGGTGCTGCTGGGAAGGAAGATAAAGGTGACCAGGATCAATAACTGATGATAAATTTAGACTGATATGATCAATATTTATTGAGCTACACATACAGAAGTCTGTCTCAGTATGGGGCCGGGCCACCGTGTTTGCTAACCCAACACACCAGATGTCTCGGCATGGGGTTGTAGGGGTTTCTAATGGTGTCCTGTGATAATCCTTCCCATGCAGCTTGCTGAATGTCCCGCCATCATGACTGGTGGGGCAGTTTGCGCATGTAGGACAGTGTGTCTGTTCTCTTTTGCTGTGGTTTGTATACATCTTCCAGATTCTTCTTGATGCCGGTGTTTGCCTTCTCTCATCCAATGCCACCATCAGAACAACACGAGTGGAATGGAAAGCATGCACAACGGGACGACCCAATGTGGTCAGTCAGGTACAGTGATTAAGGCCCATCCTGGCTTAGGTCACATGCATGGCCGAGAATGAAACCTGAATCATTCACGTCTCACGATTTCAAATCTACCCACCAAGTTCTATTCCTTCTGAGTACAACTATTTTTTTTTGATGAGGATATAAATAAATAACACCACCACACCTGAAGACAGCTGAGTTCTTGCGCTTGCTACCATAACCCATACAGATTTAAACTAAAGCAGCCAAGCCACTAAGACATGTTACTGCCAGAGTGACGACGTCCCGGGTCAGAGGTACACTGGGTAAATGTGCTTTCTTTGCTTTTAGGACACGAGCAGTGTGTTTAAATAACTCAGCAACTGCCAAGGTATCTACATAAAGAGCTGTCCACCTAAACAACAGCTCAGCCTGTCTGTGGAATGCATCTGGAAAAACACACAGCAGAACAAAAGCCGCAGTGTGTCGTGGGGCTTTACGGGTACCTTTTCCGTTTCCCTGCAAAGCCACAGCACAGTAGAACCCTTTCATCAGGGTCGCTCACACATACATTCACGCAGCCTTTCCCTCCCACGGACGGACAACTGACTGCTCTGTATTGTATGAAGTGCTGTTACATGCCCCATCCTGCATGACTGCAGGTGCTTTTTTTTTTACTCAGCTAATTACGCGGACACAGGCACGTGGAGGATCATGTTGGCTGCAGAGCACTATAGGGACAAATCATCAGCTTATGTTGCAGTGCCCAGCTCTGTCCGGTGAAGAAAGAGAGAGCATGTATGCATGAAAGAGAGAGACAGAGTGTGTGAGAGAGAAAGACAGAGAGCGAGAAAGTGGGTGAGAGACAGACAGAAAGAGTGACAGAGTAAGTGACAGTGTGTGTAAAAAAAGAGAGAGACACAGAGTGAGAGAGACAGACAGAGCGTGAGTGACAGAGACTGACAGACAGAGAGAAAAAGAGTGTAAGAGAGACAGTGTGAGAGACGGAGCGAAAGGGAGTATGTGTGAGTGTGTAAGAGAGACAGACAGAGCATGTGTGAGTGTGTGACAGAGCGCGAGTGACAGAGACAGAGAGTGACAGAGTGAGTGTGTGTGTGTGTGTGTGTGTGTGTGTAAGAGAGACACAGTGTGAGAGAGACTGACAGACAGAGAGAAAGAGAGTGTGAGTGTGTGAGAGACACAGTGTGAGAGAGACAGAGCGAAAGAGAGCGAGTGTGTGTGTAAGAGAGAGACAGACAGAGCGAGAGGGAGTATGTGTGAGTGTGTATGGGAGAGTGTGTGACAGACCGCAAGTACAGAGAGAGACAGAAAGAAAGACAGTGTGAGAGTGTGTGTGTGCGCGCGTGTGTGAGAGAGACACACAGTGTGAGACAGAGCGAAAGAGTGCGAGAGAGTGTAAGAGAGAGACAGACAGAGCGAGAGGGAGTATGTGTGAGTGTGTGACAGCACGAGTGACAGAGAGAGACTGAGACAGAGAGAAAGAGAGAGAGTGTGAGAGAGACAGAGAGAGAAAGAGTGAGTGTGTGTGCGCGTGTGCGCGAGTGCGTGCGCGAGAGATGGTAAATGTTCTTTCCATGTGCGTATGCTTTGTTGACACAGCTGCTTTGGAGCATAGCGAGAGGGAGACCACAGTCTAAAATCTGGGCCTGGTTCCTCAGAGCCGGCCTTACTAGGGTGGGCAGTTCACTCCTGCAATCACGGTCATGAACGTGCTCAAGCTCTACAGTTCACTGCCCATGTTTTCAATTAAAGGCCAAAGTTTCACGACAGAATTTCCCGGGTTTTATGGCCAATTCTGATTCATTATATCCATCGATGGCTGTAGGCAGATTTTTATATGCTTATTTTTTAGACCTGAGGTTTATTTTATCCAGAGTCACAATCTCAATAAAATGTTTCCATAAAAGGTCCAACGTGATAATCGATCAGTGGTCTATTTAAACAACACAAATCAAATTAAGTGCTACATAACGGGCTATTTAGCACAATGACTCATTCACACGCTACGGCATACTGGTTCAGGTATGACTGCAGCTGTTAAATATCTGCCTCATGGTATCCTCATCATAAATCTGCAATACAGACCAGTCTAAATAAACACCATACATTAGTCGATTATGTGCCAGGCCAAAAATCAAATGACTGCATCATGCTGTGGACTCTGAGGCTATCTTCAACATTACCACTGCCACAATACATACATCATCCAAGTAACTGATCAATTTCGGTGTGTTAGTGTGTGTGGTGCTGGTGTGAGTGGATCAGACACAGCAGTGCTGCTGGAGTGTTTAGACACTGTGTCCACTCACTGTCCACTCTGTAGATGGACAGTCAGAGACGATAGCTCCTCTGCTGCTGCACAGTGCAGTGTTGGTCATCCTCTAGTCCTTCATCAGTGGTCACAGAACACTGCCCACAGGATGCCTTCCACAGGACACTGTTGGTCTGGATAGTTTTGGTTGGTGGACGATTCTCAGTCCAGCAATACTGCTGTGTCTGATCCACTCACACCAGCACAACACACACTAACACACCACCACTACGTCAGTGTCACTGAAAGGACAAGAGGATGACCAACACTGCACTGTGCAGCAGCAGAGGAGCTATCGTCTCTGACTGTCCATCTACAAGGTGGACCAGCAAGGTAGGAGTGTCTAATAGAGTGGACAGTGAGTGGACACAGTGTCTAAACACTCCAGCAGCACTGCTGTGTCTGATCCACTCACACCAGCACCACACACACTAACACCACCACCACGTCAGTGTCACTGCAGTGCTGAGAATGATCCACCACCCAGAACAGGGTAACAGTATTGTCTACAGAGTGCTCCTATATGGTCAGTGAGGCTGATACGGAGGGCAGTGAGTGCAGATACAAGGTAGTGGCTTTAATGATGTGGCTGGTGGGTGCATATTATGTAATATAGAATTCATATGCCATTCAATCTGAATTACCTCAACATCATCTGCTTTGTCAGACTTCTCCGCTGGCTCCTCCACCTCCTGGGCATTCTAATAGAAACAGATACGGTCCGGTTATTACTTCTATTCCATCAGTTCTATGTGAGAAGATCCTAGAACAGTCTACATGTGCTGGTTTCATTAGTTTCCTTTACTAGGACCAAACCGCTGACTGCATACTCTGATGCAGTTTATAAAATGTTGTCTTACTGCCAGCATGCATTAGGCTGCTCACTCTGTGCAGACGCTATCCACTATTCATACCCGCACGTTCAGTAGAATATGAAAAGCACAGCCAGATCTCGAGTGCCAGCATTCTCTGGTGTAGTTTTCATTAAGACTACGTATATAAACAGTCACCAATGATGTTCAATAATCAAATCAACGCTAGGATTCACCATCGAAATTAGAAAGTGGTCATAATAATGTGATATGACTGTAAACGTCAGCATTAATGGTGCCCGCATACATGCAGTTTAGCCATGCTGTGGACATTAACACACCCCTGTATCACGACAAACACTGGATTCTGAACTTTACAAAGTGAGCCGTGTGAATGGTCCTTTTCTCTTTTTTTGTCCCACAGAAAATAACATTCATTATTTCCATAAACTGGTAATTAGTGATCTGAAATGTTCACTCTGACTCAATTCTGATTCCCACTGTGCACCACTTCAGATCATTTCACGCCCAAAGAAGCTGGATCTTGGTGAAACGCTGGGTAGCGACACCAAATAGGCATTCACAGGATGCACTTACTGTATCTCCTTTGAGATTAGGCCAATCATTCTCCGAGGAGATAGTGAGCTATTTGTGCCAATTGTGATTTTCACGCAGAATTTGTCTTCCGCATTTAACCCATCCGTGAAGTGAAACACCCACATACACACCCACTAGTGAACACACACACTAGGGGGCAGTGAGCACACTTACCCGGAGCGGTGGGCAGCCCTATCCACGGCGCCCAGGGAGCAGTTGGGGGTTAGGTGCCTTGCTCAAGGGCACCTCAGTCGTTACTGTCAGTTCAGGGAATCGAACCAGCAACCCTCCGGTCACAAGGCTGGTTCCCTAACCTCCAGCCCACAACTGCATGACTACATCACCAGTTTTGTTTAAGATGGTTAATAAAACAATTAAATAAAAAAATAAATAAATAAATAAAAAAGAATTCTTACAGTCTCATTCTCCTTCAGCTGCTTGGAGTGTTCTCCATTGGTCAGGGCATCCAGAACATTATCAGCCAGTCTGCTCATATGCTCCTCTGACTTGGCCAGGAAATCTGCAATAGCACTGCGACACAGAGACACACAGAGAGAGACAGTGTGAAGTGATGGCTGAATGAACAGAGGTACTGACTGAGTGGAGGTTGGTCTTTCAGACTGCTTCTGAGACACATCAGAATGAAGTTTAAAAGATTCTCAGCACCAAACACCTTTAGAAAAAAGTTACTTCGTCCCAACTTTACAATATCTGGAAGTAAAGCATGTGGAGTTGGACCTTTATGGATTTACATCTTTCCATCACTTCCCCACCTGATATTAAGAGCAGTCTGCTGACACCCACCTGAACCCAATGCCTGCTATCAGATTGGTGCCATCTCTAAGGCTAGTAAAAATGGCCCAAATGCCACCTTTATCATATGTGGCACCGATGTGTGAGCTGTGTGTTAGTGTGACCAAGAAAAACACATGAATCTAAAACGTTCAGCTCAGACTGAGCCACTTTGATATGTGGTAGTATTAAAAATCACATATCTCTGATATGCAGCAATGAGACTTGGTCTGAACAGACAGATCAAAACTCATACAACGTTTACGCCAATCCAGCTGGACATTCATCGTAACTTCACTGCAGAGACCTTATTAACATCTTAGCTGATGTTTCTGTGCGCTTCTTAGCTGCTCCCGGTTCAAGGAGTCTTTGAAAGACATGGCTGAACGTTGGTGTGAACGAGGCGGCAGCATCAAAGAGCAAAAAATCCTGTCAGCAAAAGTTGAAAGAAACCGAGGACGTGAACCAAAGAAGTGCTGGAGCCCAATAACACGGCACTTCTCCAGTAATGACCATCATCTTCTCTGTAAGTGCAGCTGTCAATCACAGGAACTTCGTAATCGCTCCTGTGATACCGGCAAACATGAACCATGAGTGGACCTGTGTGTGATTGCTGTGACTGGATTTGGCATGGACAGGACATGTTTCTGGATGTAGACACTATTACATCAAAGTTGCACAGTTGGGCCAGATTTGGTGGATGACTTCCCTGGCACAATTCCGAGGAGAATTCCCTGTAGACTGGGATTTTATCCACTGCTGGTAGACCCGTATGACCGTACGCTTCCATACACCTGCAGATTCAGCTACTTCCTTCACACTATGGTCTTTGGCACGTCCCAAATCCTCCTTGTGCAGCGCCATCTGCTGAAGCCTGAAGATACTACCACCTCAACACACAAGCTGATTTGTTTTTTTTTTTTTTTGCCTAGAGAGTTTAAAATCACATTTAAAAACAGAACAGCTGAAATGTGGGATTTGGTGATAAAATCCGATGTGGGCCACTTTTACCTGCTGTGTAAACACAACACAGCCTAACACTAACTTCAAACAGCACTTCCTTAACAAGACCCAAAATAGCATTCAACCATCCCCTCTGACGAATACCTCTCAGAGCCTTGGAGGCTGGATTCCTCTCCGTAGAAAGAGTAGATGAGATCCGAATCCTCTTTACTGATGTTGGCAAAGCTGGAGTCGTACGTAGGCGCGTATGAGCTGAAGGGTCCGTAGTTCATATACGTCACTGCAGGAAAACAAAGGAAGAGAGACAGAGAACAAGGTTATACAAGGTCATACATTCAGGTTTCTCTCAGAAACAAATAACAACAAAACCAAACACGCCAACGATCCACAGGGCCAAAACACGCCAACGATCCACAGGGCCAAAACACGCCAACGAACCACAGGGCCAAAACACGCCAACGAACCACAGGGCCAAAACACGCCAACGAACCAAAGGGCCAAAACACGCCAACGAACCAAAGGGCCAAAACACGCCAACGAACCAAAGGGCCAAACACACCAACGAACCAAAGGGCCAAAACACGCCAACAAACCAAAGGGTCAAACACGCCAACGAACCAAAGGGCCAAAACACGCCAACAAACCAAAGGGTCAAACACACCAACGAACCAAAGGGCCAAAACACGCCAACAAACCAAAGGGTCAAACACGCCAACGAACCAAAGGGCCAAAACACGCCAACGAACCAAAGGGCCAAAACCACGCCAACGAACCAAAGGGCCAAACACACGCCAACGAACCAAAGGGCCAAACACACCAACGAACCAAAGGGCCAAACACACCAACGAACCAAAGGGCCAAACACACCAACGAACCAAAGGGCCAAACACACCAACGAACCAAAGGGCCAAACACACCAACGAACCAAAGGGCCAAAACACGCCAACGATCCACAGGGCCAAACACACCAACGAACCAAAGGGCCAAAACACGCCAACGATCCACAGGGCCAAACACACCAACGAACCAAAGAACTAAACACACTAACTAACCAAAGGGAATTTCCAGAGTATTAAAATGTGCCTGGAAACAGAACAGCTGAAGGTGACGGGCCTAAACATCTTGGGAAATTAGAAGCCAGGCATTCTCTGAGTGAAGTTTAGAGCCATTTTTGCCATTAGATGTTTCGCACAGAAATTTGTCTTCCGCATTTAACACATCCATGAAGTGACACAGACACACAGAGGCAGCGAACACGCCTGCCCTGATCAACTGGCAGCCTTTTTCACAGTGCCCTGGGAGCAGTTGGGGAAGGTTTAGGTTGCATTGCACTTTAAAGAGCACTTCAGTCGGTTCAGGGATTTGAACCAGCGACCCTCTGGTGACAAGGCTGGTTCCCTAACCTCCAGCCGCTACAAAGTGCTGTATCCCCTACATGGTTTATTCGACATCAATTACGAAAAGTTAGATGGACAGACAGATTTGACAATGCTGCATTTTAACCTCATAGGCTAGAGGTGCACTCTCTGTTCACACATTTGCCAAAGTGATTATGCAAGTTACTGGAGGCTCCCACTACAGCACAGACCATCAACCTAAAGAACTTCCAGATTTACCTAATACAGATGTGGGTAACTGCCTGGGTCACACCGCCTTTCTTTTAAACTGCCCCTAGCATCTGTGTACTCCACACCTCGCGGCGCCAATTTCTGAGGACAACCGGCACACCAAATGAGAGCAGGACACACAAGGTAGCCTTGTGTGGACATTCTAACTTGGAATGTTCTGACGTTATCGCTTACTGGAGAGAGCGATGGCAGCCTTGAGGACAAAACTCTCAGAATGTGCAGAAGCGTTTCATGCTCAACAGTGAAAAACTCATCACCTGTATTAAAGGCAAAGCAGACCTTGGCAGCAGACCATATGGGGCTGGCACATGAGCACATCCTCTACACTGGAGTGCTGAAGAGGAAGCAGGTCAGCGCCCTGGCTAAGAGATGGCTCATCTTTGTAAGGTAGTTGTGCTAGCTAGCCAGTTAGCCAATGTCAGTGCCAAGTCCGGTCCTGCTTCACGCTTTGACCAGTAATGTGGGAGAGCGATGTTTTCTGTAGGTCTCGAGTTCCCAGCAAAACACTGGCGAGCGCTCCCAAAAGTTTTGCTATACGTTATTGCTGCTATTTCTACATGCTCATGCACATCGATGAATTATTCAACTATCAAAATAGCACTGTGCTGCAGCCCTAGTAATTCTTTAACTCAGTTCGACTAGCATTGAAGTGAAAGCCACAATATTTCCTCAGTTTTACTGGAAGAGGAAATAGAAGCACATTCCTGATTCCACACCTGCAACAGGTTCCAAATAAGTTGGGGCAGGAGCAGGAATACCACTGGGTTACATCACCTTTCCTGGAAACTCTCCTCTGTCGGACACAAACTGAAAGCCTGATGGTTTCTGCCTTTAGCTACGCAGCGCCTCAACAGGGCCTTTGTCACTACACACACTTTTAAAGGGAGACGATCTGAACTACAGACGTTAAATACCTACAGGCACTTCAACCTCTAACTGAACTGTGCCATCCCTTGCCTCGTCCTCCCCCGCTCATAAAAGGACTAGCACTTTACTGGATGCTCCCTCCTGTAACCGTGTGTTTGGGATGTGGCCCAATTGCACAATGGGTGGATATATGAATGAATGACTGAACATATCGTCGCTGTCCTACAAGTATCTCCAAAATGGGAACTTTACAGGAGAGGGCAAAAACCTCATTAGACTGTAATGTAAGTCAATGGAACCAGATGTCTTTCCAAGCAACTTTGGGCGATTTATGTGGGTTCATTAATTATGAAAAATTAACACAATGTAAACAGCAGCTGGTGTGTTCAAATGATGCACAGAAGAAGAAAAAAAAAAAAAAAACAAAAAAAAAATTCGGAGATACATGGTATTCAAAGCCATTTATCTATCTATCTATATGTATGTATGTATGTATGTATGTATGTATGTATGTATGTATGTAAATGAACATAAACGTATGAATGAATGAATAAAAATTAAAGCTGATACAACAGAATATTACACAGCTTTAAATTGTTTTTGTTCAAATACATATAAAAGAAGATTTACAAAATCACTGCTCTGTTTTTATTTACACTGGACTATACGCAAACAGACGCAGGTCTGATGTGAACAGACGATGATGTAAGGCGCTCTCTATAAATAAGGCTTTCGTTTCACATGCCTGTATAAATCTCAGTCCCAAGCAAAAACACCAGAACCACATGTTCGAACCCTGCAGGCCACAGCTCATAAACCAAGGCAAAAGGCCTTCTTCAGATATCGTTTTCACAGAATCCAGTACATATGAAATAAAGCCTAGAAAAATAAATAAACGAAGGCCAAGGCGAAATGAAGGCTTTTACGTTAGGCCTGAGCTTTGGAAGGTGCCCTCATTTCTCCTTGTAGAGTTCATCCCTCATCTCAGTCCCATGATAATGATCTCCGAGGACATGAGCCAGCTCCAATGGGAGGAAGACACCGTTACTACTCAATATAAAAAGGCATATGATTTGTTCCCCCAGGTTACTGAGAAAGCCGTCCCTCCATAATCACTAACAAACGCTCTTAAAGCTTTCCCCTCCAGCCAATTCGGCACTGCTCAGACCAACAGAGCTCAAGGACATGGAAGTTCACTGGGCTTCCTGTACACCCTTAACAAGGGGTTTCTCTAGGGACGGTAATTAATAGGTTCTGTTTTTATAGCTAATTAAAAAGTTGGCAGGTTAGAAATAAATTTCCCAAAATACACAAAACAATGTTATCCATGTCAACACCAGCGGTGTGCAGTAACTCAGTAAGTGTAATGTGTTAGTGTACTGTAAGTAGTGTTGTGTACAGTAACTCAGTAAGTGTAATGCGTTAGTGTGCTGTAAGTAGCGTGTTGGTGTACAGTAACTCAGTAAGTGTAATGCGTTAGTGTACTGTAAGTAGCGTGTTGGTGTACAGTAACTCAGTAAGTGTAATGTGTTAGTGTGCTGTAAGTAGTGTGTTGGTGTACAGTAACTCAGTAAGTGTAATGTGTTAGTGTACTGTAAGTAGTGTGTCGGTGTACAGTAACTCAGTAAGTGTAATGTGTTAGTGTACTGTAAGTAGCGTGTTGGTGTACAGTAACTCAGTAAGTGTAATGTGTTAGTGTGCTGTAAGTAGTGTGTTGGTGTACAGTAACTCAGTAAGTGTAATGTGTTAGTGTACTGTAAGTAGTGTGTCGGTGTACAGTAACTCAGTAAGTGTAATGCGTTAGTGTGGTGTAAGTAACGTGTTGGTGTACAGTAACTCAGTAAGTGTAATGAGTTAGTGTGCTGTAAGTAGCGTGTTGGTGTACAGTAACTCAGTAAGTGTAATGCGTTAGTGTGCTGTAAGTAGCGTGTTGGTGTACAGTAACTCAGTAAGTGTAATGCGTTAGTGTGCTGTAAGTAGCGTGTTGGTGTACAGTAACTCAGTAAGTGTAATGCGTTAGTGTGCTGTAAGTAGCGTGTTGGTGTACAGTAACTCAGTAAGTGTAATGCGTTAGTGTGCTGTAAGTAGCGTGTTGGTGTACAGTAACTCAGTAAGTGTAATGCGTTAGTGTGCTGTAAGTAGCGTGTTGGTGTACAGTAACTCAGTAAGTGTAATGCGTTAGTGTGCTGTAAGTAACGTGTTGGTGTACAGTAACTCAGTAAGTATAATGTGTTAGTGTGCTGTAAGTAACGTGTTGGTGTACAGTAACTCAGTAAGTATAATGTGTTAGTGTGCTGTAAGTAACGTGTGAGTGTACAGTAACTCAGTAAGTGTAATGTGTTAGTGTGCTGTAAGTAGTGTGTCGGTGTACAGTAACTCAGTAAGTGTAATGCGTTAGTGTACTGTAAGTAGCGTGTTGGTGTACGGTAACTCAGTAAGTGTAATGTGTTAGTGTGCTGTAAGTAGCGTGTTGGTGTACGGTAACTCAGTAAGTGTAATGCGTTAGTGTACTGTAAGTAGCGTGTTGGTGTACGGTAACTCAGTAAGTGTAATGTGTTAGTGTGCTGTAAGTAGCGTGTTGGTGTACAGTAACTCAGTAAGTGTAATGCGTTAGTGTGCTGTAAGTAGTGTGTTGGTGTACGGTAACTCAGTAAGTGTAATGTGTTAGTGTGCTGTAAGTAGTGTGTTGGTGTAGCTTGGTTCTAGCTAATGGAACCTGCATGGCTTGTACTCACCACTGGTCAATGCAGTGTCTGATCATGTGCTACAGTGTTTCATGAGGCTGGAGGAGATTTTGTGCATAACCAGTGAACACTGAAAGATCATTTGTGGGCAAATCAGGAAACTGACAGACTCCTGATTGTATCTAACACACACAGAATATTAGATGTGCCGTACAGCAGGTAAGATTATCAACATGACGGAAAGATGTTCAACCGTAAGTGCCAGGAAGAAATACGAGCCCTGCTGTTAAAAATAAAAGGGGGATTTTAAATTCTGAAGTGTTGTACACCACCTCGCCCAAGTCTTATTCACTCCGCGCTAATGCAACTGAAACAGAAGCTTTACTGGTTAAAGCATTTGAGCACCTCAGTGTCTGTTGAATCAGTGATCAGAAGAGACAACGGCTCATTTCCTCCCTCTCAGAAACCCAAATCTTCCAGAATGCAACCCTATTCCCACAGATTCATCAGTTCTGGCGAGCCCAGACATTTTCCAGAACGCAGTTTAACGTTCCTCAAGCTGATTGTTTCAACAGGGTCTCTACTGTGTCCTCCCAAATGATCCTGTCCAAATGATTCAACTCCTGGCTATTGTTCGGAGACCATGAATCCAGGGAAAGACAAACACCCTTTTTCCATGCAATAACAAGCCATTTTTCTGCTCTCTGTACTGCCATTCCTAGCATGATTTAATGGCCATATGGAGCTTGTAGAACCGTTCCAACATTCACAGCCGATTAAGTTATGCTGACGGGTGACCCACTGTGCTGTACTACAGCCCTAGAAGTAAAACTCACCATTCAGTAAATGTGTATTTTGGCTGCCAATGTGCATTTTTTTGTGTTCCTGAAGCTAGATATTACCTCAGTAAACGGTACAAATAGATTCAGGTCGATCTCTGAACCAGTGCACGATGGATGCAAGGTGTCTGAACGGGGTCAACAGACAGGAAAAAGGAAACGGCTATTAAGTCCCAGAAAATGGAAACTTTTAATATGAGCTGATATCTTACTATGGCAAAAATACATCCAGCAGCCATAAGGTTAAAACCACCTCCTTGCATCTACAATCACTGTCCATTCTGAGCTCCACTGCCCATATAGGGGACACTGTAGGTGTACAGGTCCAGACTATAGTCTGTTTCTCTGTATACTGTATTACCATGTTCTGCAATGGTCAGGACCCACACAGGACCACCACAGAGCAGGTATGATGTGGGTGGTGGATCATTCTCAGCACTGCAGTGACACTGACGTGGTGGTGGTGTGTTAGTGTGGGTGGTGCTGGTGTGAGTGGATCAGACACAGCAGTGCTTCTGGAGTGTTTAGACACTGTGTCCACTCACTGTCCACTCTATTAGACACTCCTACCTTGCTGGTCCACCTTGTAGATGGACAGTCAGAGACGATAGCTCATCTGCTGCTGCACAGTGCAGTGTTGGTCGTCCTCTAGTCCTTCATCAGTGCCCCCCAGGACACCTTTTGGCTGGTAGAGTATTCGCAGACCTGGGGTTTACAACAGCACTGCTGTGTCTGATCCACTCACACCGGCACAACACACACTAACACACCACCACCACGTCAGTGTCACTGCAGTGCTGGGAATGATCCACCACCCACATCATACCTGCTCTGTGTTGGTCCTGTGGGGGTCCTGACTATTCAAGAACAGGGTAAAAAGACCTCGACATCAATACAGTAAAATTTTTTTGCTATTACCTCCTGATGCTCCTGCTATGATGAAACCTACTCCTCAGCCCGCATTTGAAACGACTTCAAGCATCACGTTTCACCAAATCTGCATAACATCAGCACTGATCTATTACAATTAACCCGTATCAGTCCCACAGAGGTAGCGGTATGCCACTTGCAGTTCTATTATTCATTTGGGTGATGGACATCTTTCAATAGGTGGGGACGTTTACCGTGACGACAAAGGAGGCTAAACAAATGAGTACAATGGGTATAACCCTGCACCCATCTGCAACATGAGCCACACGCTACCTGCTGGCACCTGCCTAAAGAGGCCATTTTAGACTATGACCCATCGGTACCTGGAAAGCCATTTCACACCTCAGGACACATACAGGGGTTGGACAATGAAACTGAAACACCTGTCATTTTAGTGTGGGAGGTCTCATGGCTAAATTGGACCAGCCTGGTGGCCAATCTTCATTAACTGCACATTGCACCAGTAAGAGCAGAGTGTGAAGGTTCAGTTAGCAGGTAAGAGCACAGTTCTGCTCAAAATACTGCAATGCACACAGCATTATGGGAGACATACCAGAGTTCAAAAGAGGACAGACTGTTGGTGCACGTCTTGCTGGCGCATCTGTGACCAAGACAGCAAGTCTTTGTGATGTATCAAGAGCCACGGTATCCAGGGTAATGTCAGCATACCACCAAGAAGGACGAACCTCCACCAGCATCATGTAGTGACCTGGCCACTATCCTGCAAGAAGAATGGCTTAAACTCCCTCTGACTGTGCAGGACGCAGTATATGTCATTCCCAAGACCAACTGACGCTGTATTGGCCGCAAAAGGAGGCCCTACACCATACTAATAAATGATTGTGGTCTAAAACCAGGTGTTTCAGTTTCACTGTCCAACCCCTGTACAAATCGCTGTAGCAACACGAAAATCTATGCCCTTACACAAAACACTCGAAAAGCATGTTCGCTCAGTCTGAGCCAAGAGCTAGAAGTTCCCGAAAGTGAAGAAGAGGAAAAAGCGAGAACAATAAGAACTGCACAGCTTTAGAAGCCACAAGCAGACAAAACCATATACACAATGTTCTCAGACAGTGCATGTCTGGCTATACAGCAACCTTGAAGGCGTCCTTCTCACTCCTGCACTCAACTCAACTCAGCAGTTCCATCATCTTGTGGCTAAACATCGAAGAACAGGGTGTCCGCTCTCCCTGTTCCCCATTCCAAGACACTGTAGAACCCCCAACCCGAGTATACCATAAAGGCCGTACTGAACAATGGGTAGTGTTTAGGGCTGCGACAAATACTGGATCAAATCCAATAAATCTGATGGAAAAGTTATTTGAATAATCGCGACTGTTCCTAGTTTTAATGAATCCATGTGCTTCAGTGCATTGGCTCTGCTTTAATTATCGAAATGCTGGTAAGTCACGAGAAGCAGCACATCTAAAAGGACCACAAGGACCTAAGCAAGTCATTTAAAAACAAAGAGTTACAGCCCCAAGAAAACAAAAGTATAAATTAATAAACAACTAAATAAGCAATTAATAATAATAATAATAATAATAATATTATTATTATTTTAATTAACAACAACAATTATTATCTCTTATTATTATTGTTGGTGTGTTGTCGTTATGATTATTATTAAAATCATCATCATTATTATTATGCAATTTCATTCCTTTACCAAATCCTGCCTTTTTATTTTTTGGGGGGACGAAAAAAAATAATAAAATCAAAAAAATTTTTATCTTCCAGCTGCAGGAGAAATTGTGGCTCCCAAGAAGCCCATTACCAATTATTCGGGGTCTGTCCAAAATGTAATACTTTCTGGTGCAAGATTTATACAGAATTGGTTATAATATTCGGGAACCAAATCACCAAAAGCTTACTTGGAATACCGAGCTGGTATTACAAAGAATGGCTTAAACCAGAAACTCCCAACTATGAAAGAATCACCCTCTCCATGATGAGAATCACCCTCTTCAGATATTTAAATTTGGGGAAAGTTGTGAGGAGTGTAAAGATAAAATCACTCCTCTTATATATAATTACATTGGAAAAAAGTGGAAGTGATGAATCACATTGCAGCTAAAAATGATTGTACTACACTTGTGTGTTACATTATTACCATTCACAAAATGAATTAAATAAATAAACAGCCACTAACTTGTTAAGATCTCACTTTTAAAAACTAGGTAGAAGTCATCAGACCAGTCTCAAGAAATACATGCATTTTACATGCACAAGTATCACCACGGAAACTTTAACGTGGTATCTTGCTGTACGGCAGGCCCTCTATTGTGGTGTGAAGGAACTGCAGGGGGAGCTCACATTTTAGATTATTTTACAGATATTAGATTATTTTATCATATATTTACTTATTTAAAAAACTTATTATATATATATATTTTTTTTTATCTGATTTAAGCATTTTATTTTTGTGCATTTTAAAATTTGTGTCACATGAGAAATTGTGTCATGTGTCATCACCTGGCTACAGGTCTGCATTTACTAGACAGACCACATGCACAAACAATAAATAAGTAAATGAATGCTCAGAAAAATTTAAGTCAAAACAGAAATATTCATTAACATTATTTCCATTAAGGGTTTACATTAATCAAGGTAGGTGGGGAGGTTATTCTGTCTAAAGACCAACAACCCTACCAAGACATTAGTCACTCAGGAAAAGGTCCTATTAAAACTGGGACATGCTACTCTAAAGATTTATTCCGACTTTGATTTATTTTATTTAGAATTTGGAGTGGTTTTCCATTTTGTGTTTGCACACCGAGTGTTCCGTATTTAACCCATTCGTGAAGTGAAACACAACCACTAGGGGGCAGCGGGCACACTTGCCCAGAGTGGTGGGTAGCTCTGTCCACAGCACCCAGGCAGCAGTTGTGTGTTAGGTTGCTTGTTCAAGGCTCCAGTCATGTCTATTTAGCTCAAGGGATTGAACCAGTGACCTTCTGATCCGGTTCTCTGCTCAGGAATAGCAGGAAAACAGGACTGAAATGAGTGTGTAGCGTGTGCACTACCTGGAGTGATTCGGTTCCTCTTATCTTCTTTAAAGCCTTGCAAGGTGTTTACACCTGTCTGGAGCCTGCCACCCATCATCCCCAGCTTCACCGGACAGTACCCAGGATCTGATGACCACACATGAAACAAACATTTAGATGTTGCAGTTACTGTCTATGATAACACTGTATAACATTATAATATATAATAATGTTAACATATAATATTAATCACGTATGGGGTATTTTTAATCAGTAACTACAGACTTCCTGTGAAATGTGCAGACTGTTAATCACATTAGTGATTTTCTAAATAAACAGATCTAATACAATATCTGATCTGGAGTTTGGGAGACATGCTTCCAGTAGTGTAGAGAATCAAACAGAACTGAGGAATTCTGGTCCAACACAAACCCAGAACCTGTACAACTAGAGACACTGATCAGTTACAGATGGGCTCTTAGATTTTTCCAGAGCTGTATATTTTGCTGGGACTACGATCTTTTTTCAGAGGAAGAAGAAAAATTTCTTCATATCGTCGCTGTCCAATGAAAAACATGTATCTCCATTTTGACTTTTATGCATCATTTGAAAACAGCCGCTGCCGTTTACAATTTGTGAGATTTGCATGATGAACAGACCAACTGAAATGGCCCAGAAGTGCTCAAAATGACGTCTGGTTCCATTGACTTGCATTAAAATTAAATGAGGTTTTTGGCCTCTCCTGTAAAGTTGCCATTTTGGACATACTTGTATTTTTTTGGACAGCGACGATATGGTTATTAGTATCATGGTTTCAATATTGTTTCTTACCAAACCAAATCAATTAAAGCAGTCAATGAAGACTTGAAATGTAATTTACGTACACAAACATACTAGGTGAAACTTACCAAAAAATTACCAAACCCTAACCAAAATAAATAAAATTTTAACAACATACTGACACAGAAGTAATACCTCAACCTAAATAGGTTAAACACTAGCCCCACTTGTGATCAACACTGCATTCGTTTACACCAATCAGGTTCTTGGTCTAATTATGTTTCTTCAGACCTACCTCCAGCGCTCAGGTCAGCAGGGTTCAAGATGCCCAGAGTGGTCGTGCCATCAGGCTTTCTCCGCTCAAAATCAAGCTGGCAGGAAACAAAACAACATTAGCACATACGGGTCAGTACGCTGGGCCAGTGAGCTCAAAAGTCAAATAAAAGCACTCTGTATTTATTATCTGTTAGTGTCGTCACTGAATCAGTTAAGATGACTGTGGGCTTCTTTGAACTTCCTGCTACCACTGAAAAGAACTCTGGCCCTTTAAGAGGTAGGAATACAGAGCACTGGTGAGGCGTACAGGTGAGAGCAGTGGGCCAGTGATGTCTTACCTCACACTGCAGGCTCCTGTTGGAGAGTTTACCTCTAGACTCTGCAATGACCTTTTTAATCTCCTCTAAATCCTTCTCTGCCTGGTTCACACCCTTCTGAGCATCGTCCTTAGAGTCTTTACTGGAGACAAGGAAAAAGCGCAACTCAGAGAAATTAGAAAATGGAAACCACTCATCATCATCATCATCATCATCATCATCATGTAAATCTGAAAATCCTGCCAGCAAAATATTTTAAACCAGGATACATTAAGTAATTTGGTAAAATTACACAAGCAGCAAATTACTAGTCGGTTCATATTACTGCAGCTACACTCGATTGTGGTTTTCCTAAATACCATTACTACCCACTTTTACCGCACTACTCCAAGTTCTTATCCTGCCCCACCCTACCGAGGCAGCTGCTCCGAATTCCCAGACATGTATTTAACCATCAAGTGTGAAGCCTGTGTTTGGAATGAGCGCAGCACGTGGTGCACGGAGCATGGGTTTGTGGCACGAGCGCAACAGATGGTATACAAGTCTCGACATGACTTCACACATTCTTCTGCTAGAGAGATACAGCGAGAGAGCAGAAGCTGCTAACAGACCTTTTACTTCCGTTTCTACATTTAAACTACTTAAATATCATTTAAGCAGAGAACCGCTAACCGTATATAACCCAACTGAGGCTACCGCAACCTGAAAGTTAGAGGTCATTTTTTTAAAAGCTGCCCGAGTGATGGTTAGAGGGGCTAAGAGCTCGTTTCTCTGCGCCTGTTGCAATTTATTTATTATTATAATAAACTGGCCACAGCTGAAATTCACAACCACACTGTTTACACTGCGATGAGCAATGTCATTAATGCATCACTAGGCTTAATCTGAAACTGGGAAACCACACTCCTAGGTGTTTTAGCTGTGACGTACTTTTGTACAACGAGCAATGTGTTCCTCGTGCAGGATGCATCTAGCCCATAAGCACCAATGTTTAACCATTCATCATCATCATCATCATCAGGTGTTCAGGAAACAGATTTATACATTCCGAGGTTCAACAAATAGTTCCTCTGCATCACAAGTTAATTAATTAATTATGCGTGCTTGTACACTATTAATAGATGCAATTTTATGAGTGCAGTATTAGTATGATAATGAGCATATGATATTTCATAACCCCCAAGAGGCCAAAGTACCTCATTGCTAAATAATACGGCCTTTGAGCAGCTTCTAGAACAGATATCTGGGGCATCAGTATGGTACCTGGGTGTGTCCCTACTGCCCACTCTTGGAGACTGAGAGTTGTCACTGGTATCCATAGGGGATGACCCGTCTTTGGTGGGGTCACTTGCCGACCCTTCATCTTCCCTGTCTTCTGCTGTCCTGCCGCTTGGAGATTTCAAGTCTGCCATAAACTCTATACTCTGCTTCAGGCTCTGAAGCCTCTCCTGTGTCCACACACACACACACACACACACACACACACACACACAGCAAAAGTTAGTACAGAATTGTTGTGCTGATTCACTTAGCAACTGTAACTGGGATGAACCTGTCCCATCTCCAATTCTTATTAGGGGGTAGACTCAACCCAGTACACAGGTTCCCTCTAGTGTCTGTTTCACATCACTGCACCTAACCACTCAGAATGTACTAGAAGTTCACGGTCATAACTCACCGGGCTCAAGATCTTCATGCCGGAGTGGAGGAGCTTCTTGGCGGCCTTGTAGTAAATCGTCTCTGGTTTGTTGTAAACCATGGCATTCTCACACATTACTCTGAAATCCATCTGTTCAGAAAGACTCAAAGTCAGAACAAACATGGCAGGAGGCCGTCACACGTCTTACAGGACTAATTCAGTGATCAGCCAAACTGACCCAATTTCGAAGTAACCCAAAACTAGTTCAGCACCTTTAGAGCCCATATTTTGCAGTACTCACCTAAACAGCCCAAAACAATCAATCACCCAAAAATCAATCACCAGATCTTCTCTCGGCCAGCTTCAACCATGCATTAGGAGCTTTAATACAGATGCACAGACTTGCAGATGTAGAGCAGAGTATGACTTCCTGCAAACTGTAAAACTCAACAAACCCTCACCGCTATGGGCCGCTATTCCAGATGACTCCAGGGCCGGTATTCACAAGCAGGACTTCATCATCAAAAAGAATAGCTGCACCCAGAAGGAATCAGCCCACAGGAATAAAACTTGGTGGGTGGATTTGACATTGTGAGACGTGCAAAAGCTCAGCTGTGCATGTGACATTAGCAAGGACGGGCCATATCTGTAACTGACTGACCTCCATAAGTCATCCTGTCAGTGCCAGCATCATTGGCAGATGACTGCAAGACGCAGGACTACATGCACTCAGACCGTTACCATGACCGTCCTTAACACCACGTCACCGTCACCAAAGACTGCAGTGGTGTCGTACCAGACTGTCATGGAGTGACTCCGAATGGCAGCGGGTCATCTTCAGTGATGAGTCCCGCTTTAGTCTTGTTGGAGACGCCCAACGAATCCGTGTGTGGAGGCACCGTGGTCAGCACCAAGATGAACGGTTTGTTGTTATACCACATGAGGCTTACTACTGGTGTAAGCAGACCCAGAGGCTGCCCACAGTTTAGTCTTTTTACAGGTCATACTCTGCCCTAAACTCAATAATTCTGCATAACCATGAAAACCGTGACGCAGAAAGAAAATCTGGTGATGCATTTTGAAAGCAGATATTTGGGCGATTATGAAGTTACAGTGAAAGCAATATTAGCCTCAACTCTCCAGTTCCAGATAGAGACAGACAGACATAGAGAGAGAGACTCGGCTACATTTGATCTGTCACCAAACCGTTCCTTTAAAAAGGTACAGTTAATCTCTGATTAACTCCAAACCAGTTTTAAAAAAAGAAGAAATCTGCTTGTTTGCCACATACATGTCCTCTCAGCCAACAGCAAAGTAATCCGGTCAATGCCAGCATGTACGATCAGCACTTTCTCTGCACTACCAGTATACTAGTAATACACGCATATCCAAATCTGAGAGAATTCCTCTCTTCAATTCAGGTCTACTGTATTGTCCTTATTTCAATACAGGGTTGTACAGTATAATGAAAGTCAGACCTTCTCCAGTGCAGTTACCAGGACATTATATAGAGTGTAGTGTAAAGAAAAATAGACAAAACCAACGTGCATAAACAGTACAGTAGGATGTGTAAAGTAAAAGAGCAGTATCTGTATATCAGAATGTACAGTGCTAGTGTACAGGGTAGCAGGTGTGCAGTTAAGTTTGTGGTAAACAGCCTAGATGCATAAAGTGTTAAGTGCAGGTAGGAGAATACCAGCTTAATGTTCAGGTAAACAGCTAAACATCTCATAGTACAGATGTTCAGTATAGATAAATAAATACACAGCTGAGAAGTTCACGTATACAGGTTATAGTTAAGTGCAGGGCAAACAGCCCTGTGAGGTTGTGGTGCCCAGTGTGTGGGACGGGGGGTGATCCAGGCCATAAAAAGCTTAATCCCCATCTGAAACTAGCAGGAATAAAGGTGTGGGTGAAGAATACCTTCAGTTCCTCCAGGGACACGTAGCACTCTTTCTTCACCTTCTCCTTCATAGTGCTGAAGTCCATGGGTCTCTTTATAATCAGAGAGTATCCAGGAGCTATGAGGTCAGTTACAGGGAACGAGAAGAACGCGTTGGGGTCTTTCCTGCGAAAGGACACACAAACCAACACCAGTGACTAACTGTAGAAACACTGGGCTTCATTCACCAGTATCTTTCCAGGTTTTTCTTTCCTGAGAAAGGTCAACCTCTAAACGAGATAAAGTACAGCTGGATGAAGGGATGCACCGAATGTTTGGCCAGAATAAGTGAAAAACGATTCATACCAAACAGGCCCCAGAATGCAGAGGGGAACCAGAGCGGAACTTTTACTTAGCTCAAGAGCTAGAGCCAACTGCTAAGGGCTACATCCCCCCGCTCGGTGAAACTGATATTCCCCAGGTTTATTCAGCTTCAAGCCTTCGAGCCAATCGGAGCTCCAGACAGAGTAAAGAACAAAACCGAGCTGTGAGCTTTACGAGCGCTACACCGACAGACAGCAGCTTCTCACTGTGCCACACACTCAAACACATGGTATGATGCCACTCGGCTGGACCGGGTAGCAACACATGGGCCACATATGCACCACATTAGGGCCAGGCCTCAGCCAAAAGTAAACAACTCTGCCGTATCTGTGTCAGAAGTGGACCAGACCTGTTTTGGGACAGGTGGGCCAAACCCATGTTGTAAACATGTGGGCCACCTTTGGCTGACAGTAGAACGCCAGTACCTACAGTGGACCGGCAGTGCCATATCTTTGCCAGATGTGGCCCAAGTTCGCTTGCTATCTGCGATTTCGCCTATTTGACATGGCAACAGTGAAAAAGCTGCAAAATTAAAAACACAGTGAAAAAATGTGTTCTGTTTTCAGACATACCTCTGTAACTGCCTGATTAACTGACTGAGCGCTTCCTGTAGCGGTGTCTGCTCCTTTTCTAGTGGGGCGAGAAAAGCGAAACAATTACTCAACACAGTTCCTTTTTTAACCTCTGGAGTCACATGTCACTGAAGGTTAACTCGGAATGAACCTTACCTTCCGTTTTAGCCAGCGAGGGCGTGAGAGGCTTATCCTGAGATGCCTCTGACCGGGCAGGCGTTCTGCTCTGTTCATCCACGTCCATATCCGCCACGTCCTGGCCCTTTCTCTTCTTTGTCATCTGCACTTGCATACAGAGAACCATTGGTCAAACGGATGAGCTACAGAATGTTTAAGCATGTTTTGCAGTAATGTATACCGCATATCCACCTTTATGTAAATAAAGAGGCCAGGCCCAAAATGGAAAAACGTTAAGAGCCACCGAATGGAAAACCGTATCCACAGACCTAGAAATGGCACACAGTGAACACTGTTTTACCTTCTTCAAGGCAAAAGTGAGGGCAGGAAGATGAGCTGTTTCTAAAAACCTAGAGTTTTGCATAACAGTCCTGACTTCCCCCATAGTTTACATACACCAGCTCGCGTTCCAGTCCAGCAGAAACAACAACAGATCAGAAGCACCGGCAGATTCAAATGAGCATGTATCCATCTTTCCAGGTTGTGAAGGTGTCAAAAGTGCTGACACCCCCCATTTACATTATCATGGTGGACACGGATGATCATCTTCCAGTGAGGCTGAAATTCATTGCCTATTTCCTATATTTCTTGGCTAAAAAGGCTGAAGCTTGCTCAGGCACCAGAATATAGCTGCAGCACATTTAAGGTGAGCCAACGTCAGCGTCCACGCCTTTAAAAGGGTCATGAACAACTTCATTTAAAAGTGCTTGCTTGGCTCATTTCATTCCCATCAGTTTCTCAAGCCTGATGGGACAATGCTGAGACTTTCACAGAAAGGAAAGGGATGCACAGTTCCACCTTAACCACTGTCACAACCCCAACAGAAAGGTTTCTTTATAGTTGTTCTCTATACCATGTTTAAATCTGGACTCGGACCAGCCAAAACAATAAAAGCCATTGTCCGTTTTCTTTTTGTCTGTGAGTGTATACAGTAATCGGCAACTCAGAACGTGTTCTCTACTCCTCTCTTGCCTTTTTCTTTTTCTTGTCGTCCCCTGGAGAGAGCGGTGGGCTGTCTCTGTCCTTCTCGTCTTTCTTTTTCTTCTTCTTTTTTTTGTCCTTGTGCTTATCGTGATCTACCTGCTCGTCATCAACAGGCTCAGTGGTCACTTCATTACCAGCCACCTTCAGCACGAGTTTCAGCGGTCGCTCCACGTAGTCTGCAGGGAAATACAGGCACAAAGAACTGTGATAGAACCGTGGTAGGCATTTAAACACCTTCTGCAAAGCTAAGGAATCAATTGGCTATAACAATAAGGGTATAACGATTTCTCAAAATTCAAAACCGTCAATATGCTCCACTGCCTCTTATGAGCATCGCTTCGTTTATGGAAACTACCACCAATGATCAGGTTTCTATTAGAAATCTAAGCTTCATCAGGCTTATCTCCTCAAATGAAAGCGTGGCCTCATGCCAAAGCTTTTATGGCTTCTTCTGCTCAGAGTCGAAACATCAAAACACACAACCAGTTTAATTTATAAAAATACAGCAGGCCAAGACTAGGTGTCTTCTTGAAGTTTCAGTTTTGAGCAGCAGCTGAAAACAGAGGTCCGACAAAATCTCTCCCATGAGGCCCAGTTTATAATAGAGCTGAAAGACCAGTCACTTTTATATCAATATCCCCATTTAGAAGAGTGCAATACTCAAACCACAA
Organism: Prochilodus magdalenae; assembly: GCA_024036415.1. Lineage (NCBI taxonomy): Eukaryota > Metazoa > Chordata > Actinopteri > Characiformes > Prochilodontidae > Prochilodus > Prochilodus magdalenae. The sequence goes on from JAMWET010000935.1 coordinate 153,731, forward strand.
GAGCTGCGATATTAACTATAGGCCATTTTAAAACCATGTCTTATATGGGGAATGCTAACAGAATATCAGAGCTTGTAAAATGCCTGTAGGGATTAGACCAATCAAAGGCAGCCAAACAACTATCTGCTGTGACAACACAACCACAGCCTAACTGAGAAAGGGGATGCTCAGGTCTCACTGACCAAATGACAAAATCACTAATCAGAAGAGTCACAGTTCGATATTCTTCCCCAATCGTTCAGCCCTAGTTCACAACTCAGTTAACTGTTCTAAGATTGCCATATTTTGTTTAAAGAGCATTTTATTCTTTTATATAATTAGATATGTGTACCATCCAAACACTCATAATGCATAAATCATTGAAAAGCTGAAGCTTGTGTATGGTGAGTTATAAACTCCAATGAGGGGTCACAAATAAATACCTCTCATCAACAGGGGCACCTTAAAACCAGACAGGGAGTCAGAGCTATACAAGACAGTTTTTATTGATCCTGAAGGAAATTGCAGTTTTAGTGTAGGTGGTCATGTAGCACAACTCTAAAAGAGTTTAAGTAAGTAAATAACTAAATAAATAAATAAGAAAAATATAAACATAGACTCTTAATATGGAATTAAATTTCTTTTTTAAATATAAACACCGTTACTCAGCTTGGTTAATGTGAAATGGCTCACAGTAAAGAAACTAACAGACTAGGATTACTTTACAGTGGCGGTGCTCATGGGAACCAGGGGTCGTGCCTACAAACACAGTCACACTGACGACCCAAAACCACCACTGAACCCAGCTGTGCCCTAATACGCCATGCTGTATATTAGTACAGTAGAGTACGAGTTTTAATATGGAATGTTGTTTATAGTAAAACAGTTATAAGCCTAAAATACTAACAGTAATAATAATAATAATAATAATAATAATAATTATAAGAAGAAGTTTAATGAACAGTTACTTTAGGAGTGTTTTTCCCTCCACCTTAAACAGTGCAGCAGTTCCATTAGGGTCTGAGGTGTTATAATAGAAGCTGCACCATTTAAGGTGGAACGAAAAAACTCAATCAAGAAGCTGGAGAAGGAGAACCCGATGGGTTATTTAACAGCCCGATGCTGATGTATAAGCGAGTTAGTCGCACCGCGTGCTGTTATTGTTGTGTACAGCGGCGCCTGTCGCACAATGCTGATGTAATCGTCCGCGCGCTGATGTTTCGATCCGGGTTATTCGGGGAGAAACGCACTGAATCTTAGCCCGTACGAACCGACCAGCCGAATTAACCCC
>JAMWET010000935.1:160000-195000 GCA_024036415.1 Prochilodus magdalenae
AACTCGCTCCGTTCATTTCGGTTGCATGCCTAGAGCAGCTGCCTCCTGTTTGTTAGACAGTCTAGTTTATCCAGAGGTTCACCTGCTCAACTGTACTGCCAACTTTCATCTAATCAGATTAGGAACCCTGCTTCTCAGAGCTACTGGAAACTTCCAGACTAGCAAACAGAACAAACTCAGCTGAAATGATGAAGCTGATCAACAATACTTTCATCAAAAGTAACCTGTAGTGTACAGTAACTCAGTAAGTGTAATGTGTTAGTGTGCTGTAAGTAGCGTGTTGGTGTACAGTAACTCAGTAAGTGTAATGTGTTAGTGTACTGTAAGTAGCGTGTTGGTGTACAGTAACTCAGTAAGTGTAATGTGTTAGTGTGCTGTAAGTAGCGTGTTGGTGTACAGTAACTCAGTAAGTGTAATGTGTTAGTGTACTGTAAGTAGCGTGTCGGTGTACAGTAACTCAGTAAGTGTAATGTGTTAGTGTACTGTAAGTAGCGTGTTGGTGTACAGTAACTCAGTAAGTGTAATGTGTTAGTGTGCTGTAAGTAGCGTGTTGGTGTACAGTAACTCAGTAAGTGTAATGTGTTAGTGTACTGTAAGTAGCGTGTTGGTTTACAGTGACTCAGTAAGTGTAATGCGTTAGTGTGCTGTAAGTAGCGTGTTGGTGTACAGTAACTCAGTAAGTGTAATGTGTTAGTGTGCTGTTAGTAGTGTGTCGGTGTACAGTAACTCAGTAAGTGTAATGTGTTAGTGTACTGTAAGTAGTGTGTCGGTGTACAGTAACTCAGTAAGTGTAATGTGTTAGTGTACTGTAAGTAGTGTGTCGGTGTACAGTAACTCAGTAAGTGTAATGTGTTAGTGTGCTGTTAGTAGTGTGTTGGTGTACAGTAACTCAGTAAGTGTAATGTGTTAGTGTGCTGTTAGTAGTGTGTTGGTGTACAGTAACTCAGTAAGTGTAATGCGTTAGTGTACTGTAAGTAGTGTGTCGGTGTACAGTAACTCAGTAAGTGTAATGTGTTAGTGTACTGTAAGTAGTGTGTCGGTGTACAGTAACTCAGTAAGTGTAATGTGTTAGTGTGCTGTTAGTAGTGTGTTGGTGTACAGTAACTCAGTAAGTGTAATGTGTTAGTGTACTGTAAGTAGTGTGTTGGTGTACAGTAACTCAGTAGGTGTAATGTGTTAGTGTACTGTAAGTAGTGTGTTGGTGTACAGTAACTCAGTAATTGTAATGTGTTAGTGTACTGTAAGTAGTGTGTCGGTGTACAGTAACTCAGTAATGTGATGTGTTAGTGTGCTGTAAGTAGCGTGTCGGTGTACAGTAACTCAGTAAGTGTAATGTGTTAGTGTGCTGTAAGTAGCGTGTCGGTGTACAGTAACTCAGTAAGTGTAATGCGTTAGTGTACTGTAAGTAGTGTGTCGGTGTACAGTAACTCAGTAAGTGTAATGCGTTAGTGTACTGTAAGTAGTGTGTTGGTGTACAGTAACTCGGTATGTGTAATGTGTTAGTGTTCTGAAAGTAGTGTGTTGGTGTACAGTAACTTGGTATGTGTAATGTGTTAGTGTTCTGAAAGTAGTGTGTTGGTGTACAGTAACTTGGTATGTGTAATGTGTTAGTGTACTGTAAGTAGTGTGTCGGTGTACAGTAACTCAGTAAGTGTAATGTGTTAGTGTACTGTAAGTAGCGTGTTGGTGTACAGTAACTCAGTAAGTGTAATGTGTTAGTGTGCTGTAAGTAGCGTGTTGGTGTACAGTAACTCAGTAAGTGTAATGTGTTAGTGTGCTGTAAGTAGCGTGTTGGTGTACAGTAACTCAGTAAGTGTAATGTGTTAGTGTACTGTAAGTAGCGTGTTGGTTTACAGTGACTCAGTAAGTGTAATGCGTTAGTGTGCTGTAAGTAGCGTGTTGGTGTACAGTAACTCAGTAAGTGTAATGTGTTAGTGTGCTGTTAGTAGTGTGTTGGTGTACAGTAACTCAGTAAGTGTAATGCGTTAGTGTACTGTAAGTAGTGTGTCGGTGTACAGTAACTCAGTAAGTGTAATGTGTTAGTGTACTGTAAGTAGTGTGTCGGTGTACAGTAACTCAGTAAGTGTAATGTGTTAGTGTGCTGTAAGTAGTGTGTTGGTGTACAGTAACTCAGTAAGTGTAATGTGTTAGTGTACTGTAAGTAGTGTGTTGGTGTACAGTAACTCAGTAGGTGTAATGTGTTAGTGTACTGTAAGTAGTGTGTTGGTGTACAGTAACTCAGTAATTGTAATGTGTTAGTGTACTGTAAGTAGTGTGTCGGTGTACAGTAACTCAGTAATGTGATGTGTTAGTGTGCTGTAAGTAGCGTGTCGGTGTACAGTAACTCAGTAAGTGTAATGTGTTAGTGTGCTGTAAGTAGCGTGTCGGTGTACAGTAACTCAGTAAGTGTAATGCGTTAGTGTACTGTAAGTAGTGTGTCGGTGTACAGTAACTCAGTAAGTGTAATGCGTTAGTGTACTGTAAGTAGTGTGTTGGTGTACAGTAACTTGGTATGTGTAATGTGTTAGTGTTCTGAAAGTAGTGTGTTGGTGTACAGTAACTTGGTATGTGTAATGTGTTAGTGTTCTGAAAGTAGTGTGTTGGTGTACAGTAACTCAGTAAGTGTAATGCGTTAGTGTACTGTAAGTAGTGTGTCGGTGTACAGTAACTCAGTAAGTGTAATGTGTTAGTGTGCTGTAAGTAGTGTGTTGGTGTACAGTAACTCAGTAAGTGTAATGTGTTAGTGTACTGTAAGTAGTGCGTCGGTGTACAGTAACTCAGTAAGTGTAATGCGTTAGTGTGCTGTAAGTAGTGTGTTGGTGTACAGTAACTCAGTAAGTGTAATGTGTTAGTGTGCTGTAAGTAGCGTGTCGGTGTACAGTAACTCAGTAAGTGTAATGTGTTAGTGTAATGTAAGTAGTGTGTTGGTGTACAGTAACTCAGTAAGTGTAATGCGTTAGTGTGCTGTAAGTAGCGTGTTGGTGTACAGTAACTCATTAAGTGTAATGTGTTAGTGTTCTGAAAGTAGCGTGTCGGTATACAGTATCTCAGTAAGTGTAATGTGTTAGTGTACTGTAAGTAGTGTTTTGGTGTACGGTAACTCAGTAAGTGTAATGTGTTAGTGTACTGTAAGTAGTGTGTCGGTGTACAGTAACTCAGTAAGTGTAATGCGTTAGTGTGCTGTAAGTAGCGCGTCGGTGTACAGTAACTCAGTAAGTGTAATGTGTTAGTGTGCTGTAAGTAGCGCGTCGGTGTACGGTAACTCAGTAAGTGTAATGGGTTAGTGTACTGTACACCTCACAACTCATACAGGTGTGGGCGTTCCCAAGCCGTCCCTGATGTCATGATGTCAACCCTACCCACCATGACTCCTTCTGGGTGCGGTTATCCGTGCAGCTATTCTTTTTAGAGGGCATGGTGTCTCCAGGCTGTGAAAGGTGTCCAGCTTGCAAGGCCATATTTTTTAAAGGCTGCTTCACAGTATATCGGCCATGCATTTCGTAACGCTCTGTAAGCTGTGAGATATAAACTGTGGTGTAGGTGTTTTTCCAAACGTGTGATAGACAACATCTGTTCTCAGCAGCACACATGCAACGCAGCTTGGAGTACTTAAACTCTGGCATGACATCTGTTGGAAGAAATTACCTTGAGAGGACATGTAATAAACTTTTCACCTCTCCGATTCGAATGCCTTCTCAGCAGCCAGTCAGTGGACCATATTCACCTAATCCTATTCAAAAGGCAAAACCCATGCTGGATCAAGGCTCGTATGCGGGGCATTATGATGCGATCCCAGCATTCTCAGGCATGGAATTCCTATAGCGTGTGAATTGTATGGCTGTAGTAGTTCAGACGGTGCAGTTGTGGAGGTTTGATTTATTCTGCAGTGACGAGTTAAACCCCTGGGTGTGTGTGTGTGTGTCTGCGCAGACCGTTTCTGGTTCTGTGTGTGTACGTGCACGCACACGTGTAGCTTTTTTTCTGGTTCAGGACGGTAACTGTCTGTGTCTGGTACTCTTAAGCCCTCGTGAAGACAGACTCTTTCATCAGGTGGATCAAGAACACACTCTCTATCTCTAATGGCTCAGAAATTCAGTGTTTCTCATCCTACGCAGCGATGGTTTAACTTGGCCTCTCCATACAGGACTGCGCCTGCACCGGGTGTTTCACCGGCGGAATGTATCTGTCCAACTTCACTTCCCCTACCTCCTGTTCTCCTGCCAGGGCTGGGCTGGGAACTGAGCTTAGCCTAGGACGATCCAGACCACCCCACAGCAACCGCAATGACCCTTCTCCAACAACTGTGACCTACGACCCCCACCAACCTCGCTAGATAGCTAGCAAGTTAATACACCTTCAGTCAATCATCTGTAGCCTTAAGAACACATAGGTATAGCGTAGCCGCGTAGCCGCGTGCCCCATGCCATACACTTCAGCCCGAGTAGCTACTTTGTAGGATGCCAAGGAAGCCAACACAAGGGCATAGAAACCCTGTCGCCAAGTCAGCCATTAGTAAACACAGAGGTTGAATAAACTGGCTAACTAACACTGGCTAAATGCTAACAGCTTGTTAGCATGATGCTATGTTCTGCTGTGGTGGGATTTGTGTGACTGGTCAGCAGCCACACACAGAATGGACTACCGAATTCTCTATTCTCCATTCATTTTAAATGGAGCTACAAAAGTAAGGGCGGGTCCACACATATAGCAGCCCACTGGGAATGATCATGGTCACTCCGATGGCCAGTGTGGACATGACCACATAAAATTTAATTTTAATGTACTAGACATGTACGTCATATACTATCAGAAAGTACATCTTCAAATGCAATACATATATACATATGTAAAAGCAAAAGTGCAAAAGTACATATACATGTGTATTCATATATGCAATACAGCAATACACTATATATATATATATATATATATATATATATATATATATATATATATATATATATATATATATATATTGCACTTGACATGTAATTGCTGATAAGTACACAAACGTTACCAGGTTAACTTGTAATTATTACATTTGTAATGTACAGTGTATATATATATATATATATATATATATATATATATATATATATATATTATATATATATATATATATATATATATATATATATATATATATAAAAACAGGAGCACCAAGTGGAACAGTATTAGAAATGGAAACACGGTTTCATACCATGGAAATTCAGGAGCACAATTATCATAAGGAATACTATTATGAGAAATTATTACATAGATCTAGTTGTATTTAGTTTATATGTGTATATATATATATATATATATATATATATATATATATATATATATATATATATATATATACATACATACATTTTTTAACCTCTCCCAGGTAATAATGAAATATATTTTAATGTACTTTAATATGTGTATATGTATGTATGTCTGTGTAAATTAAAAATAGCACGGTTAAATACAGGTCTATGTAATAATTTCCCATAATAGTATTTCTTCTGATAATTGTGCTCCTGTTTTTTTCATGGTATGAAACCGTGTTTCCATTTCTAATACTGTTCCACTTGGTGCTCCTGTTTGTCCAATTCAGGAAACAGTCTTCCGTATTACAGTCCATTGTAATAGGGTTCTCCATTGTGCTCCTGATTTGAATATTAGGTTTTCCTAAAATATGATCTTCCAGTGTAAGGAACAGTCTTTTCTATAATGTTTGTCACTGTGTTTCCAGTGTTAGGGAACATTTTTAATTGTGTACAATAAATATCTTTATTTATTGAAATTGATTATGGTCCTCCTGATTTTCCATGGTTGGGAACACTTTTCCCAATAAGAGTTCCCTGTAACTGTGTCTTATATGTAATGATTTATTTTCAGATGTAGTGACTAATATTCCCTATAATTGTGGTATGTTTTGTGTCCCTGTCATTCCAAAATAGAGAACAGTTTTCCATATAATAGTTTCCTATAATGTTCTCTTCCAATATCGGAGATAGTATTCCTGATAATCGTTTAATAGATTTCTAGTGTTCTTTATTTTAGTGAATAGAGGATCATGTGGAAGAGTGATTGACGTGTTCAGACATAAATACGGGGCTGGTGTTTAATATTTGATACTCCAACATGGCGTGCAGTAACAGCAGACATGGACCATGACGCTGGAAAAGCGTCTGTCTTTCTGAAACGCAGCACATGCTTTGGAAACTCACCACAAAATGGAGATCGGTTCCAGCCAATAGGGCTAACTAATGGCAGATGTAGTCAAATTCATTATCCTCTGTCACAACACACATACTGAGAGGATCCAGACATGCCTGCGCAGCACAAACACACATACTCTCACACATGAAAGCTCCATCCCTCTGGAATCATGGGAAACCTCTTTTCTCGTTATATGGCCTGAGAGAAATTGGGATTTTCGGTTTCCATACGACCAGAACAAAAGACAAACAGCCGTCCCTCTCGTCCCACTCTCCCTCCACTTCCCTCCCAACCATCCATTCCTTCCCCAAAGGAAATGATCAGCGTTTTATCTGCGCCGCGTACGGCACACTTCGGCAGATGAGTTCACAGAGAAATGCTGATGTTTGAAAGCATGATGGGGGAATGTGAAATCTGACTTTCCCCAAACTTATACACTGTAAAACACGTGACAAATCTGTAAACTTTCTGTAAACTTTTTGTAAATTTTCTTTGTTATAGTATGTATATTGTAAATATAATTCAGATTTTCTTGATGACGTTGACTGTATTACTACTATTCAGCATAAATAAATAAATAAATAGATAATATTGAAAATCAATAAGAAAATACTAATTTGCTATTACTCAGCCTAAACAAACAAACCAGCAATAAAAATAAATAAATAGAATAGTGAAGATCAAGAATAAAATATTGGTTGACATATTGACAATGACATTACACATTACACATTACACTGCTTTTCATCATAAATAAATACATTAATAAATAAATCAGGCAAAAAGTACAAATTATTTCAAGGTCAATATTCAAATTGATGCAAATTGCGCCATATTTTATTTGCCAACAGAATAAGTCATCTTATTGATTCAAAATGACAACAAATAGGTCAAATAATCTTACAGCGTCAGTACAATAATTCCATAATGATATATTAGATATTTATGATGTTTTATATTTTTGGTATCATCCCTGTGTTGGTCCCAGTCTGGGTGTTACAGCAAAGTAAGAAGTTCTATTGTAAAATGGACCAGTTGGACTAGTGTAATGTAACGGTATTTGATCCCTCTGGTGTGAGTGGCTCAGACACAGCAGTGTTGCTGGACACCTTAGTGTCTCTGCTGGAATCGTCTACTAACCAAAACTCTCAATTACAACAGCGTCCTGTGGGCAGCGTCCTGTGGGCAGCGTCCTGTGGGCACTGATGAAGGACTAGAGGATGACCAACACTGCACTGTGCAGCAGCAGATGAGCTATCGTCTCTGACTGTCCATCTACAAGGTGGACCAGCAAGGTAGGAGTGTCTAATAGAGTGGACAGTGAGTGTCACCCTATGAAAGGCTAGCACCACCCCATTGCAGTCTTTGGTGACGTTGACGTGGTGTTAAGCTGCCTGTCCTCAATTGTGGCTGTTGGGTCAGTCAGGTACAGAGATAAGGCCCGTCCTTACTTAAGTCACATGTCTCAAAATGTCACACCTACCCACCAAGTGTCATTCCTGTGAGTTGATTCCTTCTGGGTTAACAGCTATTTATGCAACTGCTCTTTTGATGTGACGTGACTGGCAGAATGTAAATCTAACTAATCTAAAAGCAACTGTTGAATAAAAGTCTTTCAATTAAACAAACTAACTGGCTTAAAGTCCAGCAATGTAATCCTGCTTCCTGCAGTGGAGTCTTGCTTCCTGCAGTGGAGTCCTGCTTCCTGCAATGGAGTCCTGCTTCCTGCAATGGAGTCCTGCTTCCTGCAGTGGAGTCTTGCTTCCTGCAATGGCGTCCTGCTTCCTGCAATGGAGTGCTGCTTCCTGCAATTGAGTCCTGCTTCCTGCAATGGAGTCCTGCTTCCTGCAATTGAGCCCTGCTTCCTGCAATGGAGTGCTGCTTCCTGCAATTGAGTCCTGCTTCCTGCAATGGAGTCCTGCTTCCTGCAATTGAGTCCTGCTTCCTGCAATGGAGTCCTGCTTCCTACAATGGAGTCCTGCTTCCTGCAATGGAGTCCTGCTTCCTACAATGGAGTCCTGCTTCCTGCAATGGAGTCCTGCTTCCTGCAATAGAGTCCTGCTTCCTGCAATAGAGTCCTGCTTCCTGCAATGGAGTCCTGCTTCCTGCAATGGAGTCCTGCTTCCTGCAATGGAGTCCTGCTGCCTGCAATGGATTCCTGCATCCTGCAATGGATTCCTGCATCCTGCAATGGATTCCTGCTTCCTGCAATGGAGTCCTGCTTCCTGCAATGGAGTCCTGCTTCCTACAATGGAGTCCTGCTTCCTGCAATGGAGTCCTGCTTCCTACAATGGAGTCCTGCTTCCTACAATGGAGTCCTGCTTCCTACAATGGAGTCCTGCATCCTGCAATGGAGTCCTGCATCCTGCAATGGAGTCCTGCATCCTGCCGTGGAGCCCTGCTTCCTACAATGGAGTCCTGCTTCCTGCAATGGAGTCCTGCATCCTGCAATGGAGTCCTGCTTCCTGCAATGGAGTCCTGCTTCCTGCAATGGGGTCCTGCTTCCTGCAATGGGGTCCTGCTTCCTGCAATGGGGTCCTGCTCTGTATAAGATTAGGTTATCAAAAATGCACACTTACACTAAACCATACATTCTGCAATTACTACAACTGCCAACTAGATTGCACACAGCAGGTGACACAAAGCATCTGCTGTTCATCATAACTCACACAGTCTGATTCATTCCTCCAAGTAGACGTGTCCAGGCCCTTGAACTGATTCTTTTGGAGCTTTATCTGGCACTCACTCCGGCGGTGGAGGTTTCAAAAACATTCTGGCTGATTAACTTAGCTGCTGCTGCTGCTGAAGTGAAGCCCTCAGGTCTGATGAAGATATAAACCACTACGGTGGGAGCCACTGCCCTCTCTGCTGGTTTAAGGTTGCATGTGGTGGGTGGCCCGGTGCTGTTTTAGGAGGTCACCCAAAATACAAGCATTTACTGGTGGGCAGCTATACGATGGCCTATGAGGTTTCATCCATCAGAGTACACGTTAAAGGCATACATGTGTAACAGGCATACACTGTCTGAAGTCTATATCAGAGACTGAAGCGTGTATCACTGACTGAGGTGTGTATCAGTGACTGAAGCATTTCTCAGTGAGTGAAGCATGAATCAGAGACTGAAGCCTGTATCATAGATTAAAGCATGAATCAGAGACTGAAGCCTGTATCATAGACTGAAGCATGAATCAGAGACTGAAGCCTGTATCATAGACTGAAGCGTGCATAATAGACTGAAGACTGCATCATAGACTGAAGCATGAATCAGAGACTGAAGCCTGTATCATAGACTGAAGCGTGTATCAGAGACTGAAGCCTGTATCATAGACTGAAGCGTGTTTCAGAGACTGAAGCCTGTATCATAGACTGAAGCGTGTATCAGAGACTGAAGCCTGTATCATAGACTGAAGCGTGCATCAGAGACTGAAGCCTGTATCATAGACTGAAGCGTGCTTCAGAGACTGAAGTGTGTTTCAGACTGAAGCATGTATCATAGACTAAAGCCTGCATCAAAGACTGAAGCCTGTATCATAGACTGAAGCATGTATCAGAGACTGAAGTCTATATCATCAACTGAAGCGTGTATCAGAGACTGAAGCATTTCTCAGTGACTGAAGCGTGTATCATAGACTGAAGCCTGTATCATAGACTGAAGCATGTATCAGAGACTGAAGCCTGTATCATAGACTGAAGCGTGTATCAGAGACTGAAGCCTGTATCATCAACTAAAGCGTGTATCAGAGACTGAAGTCTACATTAATAACTGAAGCCTATATAATAGACTAAAGCCCATATCATATAATTAAGCCTGTATCATAGACTGAAACATGCATCAGTGACTGAAGCATGTCAGTGACTGAGGCGTTTACCAGAGACTGAAGCATGTATCAGTGACTGAAGCGTGTATCAGAGACTGAAGCGTGTAACAGTGACTGAAGCGTGTATCATAGACTGAAGCGTGTATCAGAGACTGAAGCGTGTATCAGAGACTGAAGCGTGTATCAGAGACTGAAGCCTGTATCATAGACTAAAGCCTGCATCAGAGACTGAAGCCTGTATCAGAGACTGAAGCGTGTTTCAGAGACTGAAGCCTGTATCATAGACTGAAGCGTGTATCAGAGACTGAAGCGTGTATCAGAGACTGAAGCGTGTATCATAGACTGAAGCGTGTATCAGAGACTGAAGCGTGTATCAGAGACTGAAGCCTGTATCATAGACTAAAGCCTGCATCAGAGACTGAAGCCTGTATCATAGACTGAAGCGTGTTTCAGAGACTGAAGCCTGTATCATAGACTGAAGCGTGTATCAGAGACTGAAGCCTGTATCATAGACTGAAGCCTGCATAATAGACTGAAGCCTGTATCAGAGACTGAAGCCTGTATCAGAGACTGAAGCCTGTATCAGAGACTGAAGCCTTTATCATCAACTGAAGCCTGTATCAGAGACTGAAGCCTGTATCAGAGACTGAAGCCTGTATCAGTGATTAAGGCCTACATCAATAACTGAAGCCTATATCATAGACTGAAGCCCATATCATATAATTAAGCCTGTATCAGTGACTAAAGCGTATATCATAGACTGAAATATGTATCAGTGACTGAAGCGTGTATCACTGACTGAAGCGTGCATCATTGACTGCAGCGTGTGTCAGTAACTGAAGCCTGTGTCGCTGACTGAAGCCTGTATCAGAGCAGGCTCAAGTACTTGGCAAGATGAAGCACATCCATGAAAGCAAATACAAACCAAGCCCCGGGGAACCACACTATGGACTGGATTCACACTTGTGGTTCAGGTTGACCTTGTCATGCTTCACCAGAACTTGAAAACATGCAGAAAAACATCTCATTTTGTCAGCTTCAACACTGATACCATTCTTAATATCACTGTTCAAGATACAGTTCCAATACCACATAGATGGGAAAAATGCAACACAACCATTTTAAAGAGTGGGATAAAGTTAAAGTTACCACCAAAGAATCTGGGTAACTGGCAAAAAGCACTATAGCAAGTAGCAATTTCATTAAATTGAAGCCTATTACATACTGTGACATTGACATTTTAAATGATTTAGTGAAACAGAACCCTTGTCAGTTTCTCCTTTCCTGACTTTCACGCTGGATTCAGTACAGCTTCTGCTGCAGAATTGTGGCAAGCCTGTCTGATTGGTATGCCTGATGGAAGAAGCCAGCACGTCCTACCTTGTTATTTCTCTGTGGTTTTTGTTTCTCTAGAAGAAAATTTAATACGGTTTCCTTTCCTCAAATGAGATCACTGTGGTGCCGGCAATATTATTCCAAGGTAATTCAAGGGTTGGTTTAAATTAGTGGTTTCCAAAGCCGGTTCTGAAGAACCTATGCTCTGTCGGTATTTTGTGTTTTCCCAACTCTGCTAGCTCTTACCCAGGGCTTTAGCTTCATTAGCTGATGAGATGAATCAGGTGAACCTAATGAGGGGAAGCACAAAAATGTCCAGGGTCCCCAGAAGTGACCTGTCAATCAGTTAAGACAAGTTTGATGTCCAAAGTTGGCTTTCTTTATATTGCATAGGAGCTACACTGGAAAACATGATATTTTGGTAAGTAAAATGATCTTATATCCAGTGAATATATCCTAAAATTCCCATTTTGAGATTTTTGTAATGCTCAATATTAATATTATTAATATAATATGATGATTTTAGGAGAGATTTTGCTAAATCAATTATTTGATCTAACTGATTTGACTCTGTTTAATGTAAAATTTGCCAAAAACATACAAATTGCAGTTAGCTTAATCCTAACAAACTATAGGTGCTAACAGAGATGCTAACATATAGATGCTAACAGAGGTTAACATTATAATAATAAGGGGGGGCTGATTAATGAAACAATCTCCGAATAAGAATTTGAACTAGTTATTAGATCATTTTACTAACCAATATGTCATTTTTTGCAGTGTGAGAAGGCTTGATGATTTTTGGCAATTACAAATCTTACATAATCAAAGACATTGTATGCAATCAATGCAGAATTGCCTAAAACATATTTCTGGAAATTGCAGTCAGCTTAGCGCTAACAAACTACCAGAGTCCTATAGGGATGCTATCAGAGGTTAGCGTTGTGATAGAGGTGGGTTTGATTAATCAAACAACATCCAGCCCTGAGGAAAACCATGTAAGACTACTTGAGGGTTACTTAACACGTCTGATCATTTTGCACTGTGTATACTGTCAGCTATAAGTCTCCATTACATGCTAGCATCATACTCTAAAGGCCTCTTTGATGTTTATGATTAAAGGCAAGTTATACGATGTAAAGCTCTTAATAGAGCAGCTCCAACATATCATGCCCATTTCCTGGCATGCTGTAGCGTGTCCAGACCACCTCGTTCATTTAAGTAGGCTTACTGATAAGTACTAGGTGCAGTACATGGAAGTTCATTATCTTATACTCTGGAAAAGCATTCCTGAGGACAATTAGGAATGCACGGTAAATGTCTAGATGAAAACTCAGCAGCAGCTAGCTCTAAACAGTGGATACAGTAATAACAGCTCTAAGGTAAACGTGGGTGTAGTGATTGAAGTGGGTGGGGGTGTTCATCAGAATGAGCCTCAGAAAGTTAAATATACAGGTCTGAAGATTAATAAAAGATGAACTCGCTTTAGAGGATCAGTTTTAGAGTGAACTAGCCAAGGGGAGCTAATCGCTAGGCTAACCGTATCTCAGGTGAACAGAGCAGCGTTAGCAGCAGCTAGCTCTAAACAGTGGATACAGTAATAACAGCTCTGAGGTAAATGTGGGTGTAGTGATTGTAGTGGGGTGTGTGTTCATCAGAATGAGCCTCAGAAAGTTAAATATACAGGTCTGAAGATTAATAAAAGATGAACTCGCTTTAGAGGATCAGTTTTAGAGTGAACTAGCCGAGGGGAGCTAACAGCTAGGCTAACCGTATCTCAGGGGAACTGAGCAGCATTAGCAGCAGCTAGCTCTAAACAGTGGATACAGTAATAACAGCTCTGAGGTAAATGTGAGGTTACTGGTCATGTGACTGCGTTAGTATACCACACTGTAGGTCAGAACTTGTTACTGTACTGTGTACTACACACAGGCGGTGTATACAGTGTGCAATACAGTAGTATGGTTGCAGCTGGGCTGCGTCCAAAATGGCATTACACGCTGCAGTACATACTGAATTCAAACAAACACATACTGCTTGGCCCTTAAAGAAGTATGTACTGAGTGCACGGTATGCACACGTCCTTGGACGCACTACATCCGCCATCCTACTTGTGTCCTTTGACCCGGATCTCCGTTGACGTCACGTAACGGCGGTAAACCCTGGCAAAAAAGTCAGCAAAATCTTTACCATCTGTTAACCAAGGAGTGTCCATTATGGTTAGTTTTCACGACGAACACTTCCACATGGAGGCAGTGTCGAGCAGGAGGTCGCAGAAAACCGCTTTGAACGACTCGCTAGCTCCCGTGGAATCATGGGATAGGACAGTGTGCTGGGATCTCGTACTTCCAAATCTCTCCCGGGGTAGTACGTCGTCGGGGGACTTTTCATGTACTGCTTTATGAACACTACGTTATCGAACATGCTAACTGTTTTCACGTACTGTATAGTATGGAAGTACGCCGTTCCGGATGCAGCCCTGGTAAGGCAGCGGTGCATGATGGGATGCCGTACACCATGAAGATAGCTCCTCCTGCATACTAGAACCTCTGACAGGAGTAGAACACCATCCGGGTATCTCCAGTGCACTACAGATCTTCAGTTTGCGCACATACTGCATACTACATACTACTTTTAGGCAGGTTTAGTGCGCGGCTAGTATGTAGTATGCCATTTTGAATACAGTCCTAACCCGGCAAAAATAAGCCAGCGTGTTTCTCTTTGTCCTGCAGGTGAGGCCCAACCAACTTTCTCATACAGCCTGCCGGGTGAGTGCTGTAAGGATTGAGCACGCAGGTCCCAGTTAATTGCAATGCACGCTTGCTTTAATAGATTGCTTTGCTCAATATTCATCAGCCAGTGTCGCTTCCATGAACGAATCATAATTAGACTCTCTCTTAAATGTTTCACTACACACCGTGACAGACTGCACTTAAGAAACATCTCACCTCCTCCAGGCAGTCGAGGGAGGGAGGCCGTCGTCTTCTCCCAATCTGTGATATACAAACAGGCTCCAGCGGCCCCGCGCTTCGTGCTCGCACACGCTGAAGAGAGAGAGGAGGAAAATGAAGAGAGACAGAAGTTTGAACTGAAGTGCCACATGGATCAATCTGATAGACTGTCGTTACCATCCATACGCACCAGCACCGTCTTTCTTCTCCTCTTCCTCGCTCACATTCAATTTCTCTCAGCCTCTCGGCTCTCTGAACCAATTACTGTAATGTATATTTTATCTGGGGTGCTTATTGTTGTTGTAGTGGAACGTCACCCTCGGTGTCTGATGCTTTAAGTCGCTTTAATGTATTATTCTGTTTTTAACAGCCCCATTACAATAGAAGTCGAGAGCTTTTTATGATGTGAGGCTCTGTGGGGAGGCTTGTTGAGTGAGCGAGTATGTGTGTGTGTCTTTCTAAGGGACAGAGAGAGAGAAAGGGTGTGTGCGTTTGAGTGTGCACCGATGCTGATATTGAAACTTTGAGTATCGGACGATACCGATACTGGCCCAATATAATTTTATTGGTAGTGACTGGGGCATGTTTTCCGATCTTCCTCTTTCCTTGAGCGTGCTGGAGCTTTTGGTACATGAAGCTGCCTGAAACACCCCATTGGAATTCTAGCCGCCTTCACTGTTACACAGTGATGTCATCTTGCAACACAGTCCCTAATGACTGTCTGTAGGGGTGGGACTTGTAACAGAATGCTGCTATGGCTTTCAACCATTTTGGTGGTGGCTGATCAATCAGATCAGAGTCAGCATGCTGACCAGTCGGAGCACACTAGGCTCATTGGGAGGCGGGGCTTAAAGACACAGGAGCTCTAACAGAGCTATTCAGACAGAGGGTGAATACAGATGTACAGTATGAGAGAAATATTAAAAACTGAAGCATGTAAATCTAACTTAGAGAAACCCAAATAATAAGATACTTAACATTTTCAGATGTTTTAAGTTATTTCCAGTTGTAGCACAATTACAACACGTAATTACATGGGAACACATGCCCTGGCTATGCTAGCGACTGTCCTGGCTAAGCTAACCACAGTGATCTATTTCGAAATCTGAACAAATTCGAATGCCGCATTACAAACCGTTTCAAACCAAAACATTTCTCTCAAATTATTCACTGACTGGTACATATAAGCACCTGCACACATGCCGCGATCTCTTTGCATGTTGGTACGGCAGCTGGAGTAGAACAAAACGCTGCTATCTGCAGTTCACCACATGCCAGTAGGGGGCTCCACAACACCAGTACATATGAAATAAATTATTAATTTTGTGAAATTCACATAAAATATGGTGTTTATTTTCTGTTACACATGGCATAGATACGTTTTGCTTAGGTTTTACATAGAGAGCCATGATGCCCTGTTCTTCTTTTTTGTTGGTGCTATTCGTGTAGCCACTTGCTAACTATCACCGTAGTAGTGTATAGCAGTAGTGTGCTATATAAAGCCCAGTTCAAATGCAGTAAAGATCTTAAATACCCTTGTTTTACCATTGTTTTTGTTACGGGTCCCAGGCATTAGACCCATGGGACAGATAAAACTCCAGCAAAACAGGGTTGAAATGATGAGACAGAGCGACGTGGCTTGCTTTCACGAATGCCTCTCTGGTCTGACTTTATTTATAAAATTATTCTTTTCATAAAGGAATCTTTTGGCTTTGTCCTTCGTTGTCCATTGCCACAATATCTTCAATACAAAATAATATACAAATATGTAAATATATATCCACAGCAAATCCATCAGTATCAAAAGAAAAAGTGGAATAATACAATTAACTTCACATAAGCTTCTCTCTCTCACAGAGTATGATACCAACTGAACGTCTCTCTATCCCAGCTACATGACTGCATGCTCCACAGTCCCATTCAGGCACTCCTGTCCTAGGCTACAGCGGCTAACAGTGTCATGAGTTCACATTTTGTTTCCAGCAAGAAGAAATACATTGCACAACTAAATATCATAATAAAATTGCTGAGGATAAAGTATGTAATCTTTAGCTATGCATTCATCAATTATCACGTTTACCAGAGACCAACATACAGAGGAGGCGAGCTTACTAACAGCAGAACTTAATGAGAAAACTTAACTATTTAATTAAACTTAATAGAGAAATTATTTAAACTTAATAGAGAAAACTTAATTATTTAAATGCTTTTCAATAATCACTTTATATTACACATGAATACTCTTAGCACCGTAAACAAATAAAACAATATCTTTTGTTGTGAAACTAAGTATTACTGTACAACAAGGAGCTTGGCTAAACAATATTAAAGAAACACACCCAGAGCGACCGCCATTTTACATAGTAATTAACTTCTACTCAACGCACACGCAAACAGGAAAGAACAACTGTGTTCATAGACTATAAGGAACACTTTCGTCTCATTTTTGTGTGTTTTAAACACCAAACTCACCTGCAAAACAGGGTTGAAATGATGAGACAGAGCAACGTGGCTTGCTTTCACGCATGCCTCTCTGGTCTGAGAGGAAGTTTCGAGACTACCATAGATAACCACGGCGAAGCCAACGCTAGATTGCCCCCTACTGGTTGCAGACGAGAACAACAGGCTTGTTTTAGCCAGTGCATTCAGAAGGCGAAACGGCAGAATTAACTACATTACAATCTTTTTAATAAAATAATAAAAAAAAGAAACTTAAGCACAAATGTGACCACACTTTATGGGCGCCACATTTTCATTGTGAAATAATTACCATTTTTAGTTGCAGCACAATTACAAAACCTAATTATAATTTTTCAAAGCATTTCAATACTAGTTGTACCATGTACGACTGGCTATGTCACAAATAAACTTTGATTTGGTCCGAATAAGACGTTACTGACAGTAGAAACAAAAAGTAGTAAATAATTAGTCAATTCTGTATGAACCGTGTTAAACCCAGCCATGATGCCCTGTTCTTCTTTTCTGTTGGTGCTATTTGTGTAGCCACTTGCTAACTATCACCGTAGTAGTGTATAGCAGTAGTGTGCTACATGTGTGCTGTACACTGATACACTGCTTACAGTACACTAAACCACACTTACTAAGTAACTGTTAAACTGTGTGTACAAGCCCAGGTGCAAAACCTCCGAGATCGCACCTACAGTACAATAGCTGTGTAAGTGCAACAGCAGAAACGTGTTGAGGAAGAGGAAGGTAAAAGAGGAAGGTTAGGCTTTGTTAACTGTCGCTGGAGGCTTTTTTCTGCAGCAGCCTCTGAAGGCAGTGGTCCTGTGGAGGGCTCAATCCACTGGAGACGCTCCGTTCAAAGCTGTGCAGCGCACTGACGGCCCGCCGCTGTGTTCAGAGCCGTTTGAAAAGTTTGCATAAACTGTGATGCTGCCACAGGGAAGCGATCTTTACCCAGAGAACCGTCCATCACAAGTTTAGCATACAAAGAGAGAGAGAGAGCAGTTTGGGCCAGCCTTCTTTACGCACACATTCTGCTGATCTGGATTCAGTTTTTGGGAACTTTGCATTTGAATTTGAGGGATTTTAGTTCTGAACGCCTAACGTTTGTCTGGGCTGTGTTTCAAAGGGCAGACTACTTATCCTTCTGGGTCACGGTGCATGTCCCAGAGATCAGTGGGTGGAAGGCAGGAAACAGCCTGGACAGGACGCCAGTCCATCGCAGGGCAGACATATACACATTCACACACACCCACACTCACACCTAGTTAGCATCCTTAATCAGCCTGACTGCATGTCTTTGAACTGTGCCAGGAAACTGGAGCACTAGGAGGAAACCCATGCTTATCCAGGGAGAACATGGAAGCTCCACCTAGAAAGGAGGCCTATGAAATCTGACTGCTGGTGTTAAACTTTGTCTGGCCACACTAATATTTTGTTGGACCGTCTTTATGGTGCATGTCTGCTGTGGCATTGTTTCAGCAACCTTGTGCAATGTCACAACATTCACTTCCATACAGGCTTGCGTTCATTTTGCGCTGACATCTCATACTGACGCCCTGAGACTCATACTCGCACATCCCAAGGACTTTCAGAGGAGTTAGGGTCAGGACTTCGTCTTGCTTAATTCCAATTGTGTGGCAATGACTCCTCAAGCTCCCTGGGCCACAGGATGATCTTTCTGTCCCTCCAGTTCTCTTTTCAGTGATATTGCCAAGTAGCTAAATAAAAAGAGTGAAGAGTAAAAGGTGACTGAGTGTCTAGATTGTCAGGGACACATCTGTGCTATTATCACACTAACACATTACTTACACTCTACTTACAGCATGGTACACTAAGTGAACGCATGTTACACACGTACTGCTAATGTTACTGTGTACATTACGACACACTCTTCTACAGCACACTAAACACACTACACTACTGAGTTTACTGTACACCAACACACTACTTACAGCACACTACCACACACTACACTTACCTGAGTTACTGTACACCAACACACTACTTACAGCACACTAACACACTACACTTACTGAGTTACTGTACACCAAACACACTACTTACAGCAACACTAACACACTACACTTACTGAGTTACTTGTACACCAACACACTACTTACAGCACACTAACGCATTACACTTACTGAGTTACTGTACACCAACACACTACTTACTTACAGTACACTAACACAATTACACTTACTGAGTTACTGTGTACACCAACATGCTACTTACAGTACACTAACCACAGTACACTTTACTGAGTTACTGTACACCAACATGCTACTTACAGTACACTAACGCATTACACTTACTGAGTTACTGTACACATATAACACGCTACTTACAGCACACTAACGCATTACACTTACTGAGTTACTGTAGTCACCAACCACACTACTTACAGTACACTAACGGCATTACCACTTAATGAGTTACTATGTACACCGACCACACTACTTACAGCATCACTAACACATTACACTTTCTTATTTACTGTACACCCACCAACTACTTTCAGTAAACTAACACATTACACTTACTGAGTTACTTCACACCCAACACGCTACTTACAGCACACTAACAGATTACACTTACTGAGTTACTGTACACCGACACGTACTACTACAGCACACTAACACATTACACTTACTGAGTTACTGTACACCAACACGCTACTTACAGCACACTAACACATTACACTTACTGAGTTACTGTACACCACACGCTAACTTTACAGCACACATAACACATTACACTTACTGAGTTTAGCGTGTGTGTACACCAACACAGTCTACTTACAGTACACTAACACATTACACTTACTGAGTTACCGTACACCAACACAATACTTACAGTACACTAACACATTAACAATTACTGAGTTACTGTACACCAACACACTACTTACAGCACACTAACACATTACACTTACTGAGTTACTGTACACAACACACTACTTACAGTACACTAACACATTACACTTACTGAGTTACTGTACACCGACACGCAGGAGACATGTGTGGAGTACAGCCCAAAGCAGCTGCTCCGTCCTCACATAGCCAGAAGGGAAAACCAGTGACTTTCTCTTCTGATCCAGCCTAACTGCACATCTACATGAGATTGAGTGTCATGGGATTCCTTATTCTGCCACCAGGGCAATGCATTCTGGAACATTATGGCTGCAACACAGCCCCCATTTTTATTAGCTGTGCATCATTTAAAGCTCTGCCCTATAATCATTGTTTCCATCCGTGTCTTGTTTACTGACACATATACACTCATCATCCAAACGCTAGTTGCATATACAGCTCTGGAAATAAATCAGAGCCCACTCCGGTTTCTTCCTAACTCAGCATCTCCACATGTACAGCAGGTTCTCATTGAGGAACCGAAGGTTGGGTTCTAGCTTTACTGGCGGATACAGTGAGCGTCTGGTTCATAAGAACAAGGTCCAGCAGCAAACACACAGGACAACACAGCTACAGACTGGCAGAGGGCCAATCCCACTCTCTACTGACCGTGATGAGCGCCACCTCATTCCAATGTCCCTTACCCACCGTAAGATGACCTCGAGTGACCTACAGAGAGACTGGCGACCGGTAGCTGGGGTGAAACGCACAGCAGTAGTCTATCCCAGTGCCCATTGGGCAGAAACAGGAAACACCATGGACAGGCCGCCCTCATCCTCATGAGCAATTAAGCATGTCCAGTTCACCTGGCAGCATGTCAGGGTTTGGTTGGAAACAAAAACGTTAGATTCATGACTTGGCAAGCATAGGTCAAGGTCAAATGCCAGTGCAAAACTAGAGGTTGGGTAGTTGCAAGAGTGCGCCAGGTTGCTTATCAGAGCAATGATGCTTCCCTGTTTCAGTTTCTGTTTCCCAAAACTTTTGGTAAAAACTGTGAGCCACAGTAGTTACGCTAACTCTAGGTCTCTTAGCACTCCCAGTTACATCACTGGCTGCAAATATGAGTGGTAATCTAACAAATGTACACAGTCGAGTCACATTATTATGACCACCAGTTAATATCCAGAGGGCTGGGAGTGACTCAGTAAGCTTCTGGTAGGCTGTCACAGAAGTCCGGAGCCATACTGACTGCAGTGCATCCCACAGTTGCTGGAGGCTGCATAAGGTGGTATCCACAGAGCGAACATGACAATCGAGGTGGTCCCACTGAAGCCTGGGGAACCTGGTTTTCCTGTATAGCACTTGGAGGTCTTGGTCATGCACTTCCAACCAATGTCAGACATTTTTAAACATGTATCATATCCCATCATCTTGCTGGAAGATCCCATCCACCCCACTGGAAGACAATCACCATGTATCGGTGTGTGTGATCTGTGAGGATGGATTCATACACAAATCGGTTGAGACTGCCTTCCACATGGATGAGTGGGCCCAGGGAGTGCCCCGAAGACGCGACTTCCTTCATGTGCCGTGCCCTGCCGCTGTGGAAAGTAGGTAGTGGTTATATGAAACACATGCCATTATCTGTTACAAGCTTCTGATAAACATTAGCTTAGTGCTAACATGCTATTAGAATAGGGTTGCCATACATGCCCTGTCCTTTTTCTCAACTCGCAGTCCTCCGTCCGGTTCAATACCTCTACAATCTTATCTGCGCCATTGGCTCACATCCGTATCAAAAGACATGCCCTGCATTTCATTGGTTTACCAAGGTCATGTGTCATCGTGACTAACCGCAGGTCAAATGCTAGTCAATTAGTAAGCTCCCGCCTGACTCACCAATGTCATCCATTCCACCCGCTTAGTGGAGTAAAGCACCATTACTGTGTTATACAGGTTATGATTTTAATCCTGTTCCAGCATCATGTCCGACTCCCACCCCCCCCACCCCTTTATGATGTCCTCCTTTATGGGGTTATGAAAGTGACCACCCTATATTAGAACACCATAGGGGTGCTAGCATGTTTTGCTAGCAGGCTTTGTCCTTGTTGTGATATTTGTGGCCCAAACGGAAAGTCTGCCGGCGATATTCCTGGCTCAGGACTCGATGATAAAGTGGCGTGTATGTTTTCTGGCAGCCTCCCACATCTCTGCCATTCTTCCCAGTCAACAAGAGCACAGCCATCCGCACACCCATGGATCTTCAGCCACAGATGGGATTACGCACGCTTCTCCTCAGCGAGCTTTAGCTAGATTTGGTATAGAATCCCTCTATCAGTACAAAGCAGCAGCCATTTCCCTGTCTTCCCTGCGATTCGCCAAGGAAAAGCAGCACGCTTAAGGAAAGCAGACGGAGGGAAAGGCCCGTACGGTTATTGTCTAGATTACAGTCGGATACCCACAGGTAGCAGTAATTACTGCGTGACCGTTATTTTCCCTCCGGCTTCTCTTCAGTGGGACCTCTCTCCCTATCCATCCAATCTCCTTCCCTCTCCGGATCCCTTTGGTATGAGATTGCTTAGGTGTGGCTTTTGTTGTCTGAGGGAACAGACACGGCAACATGAAAGGCAGAAGGAGGCGGCGGTTCATCGGAGGGCGTTTAGTTCCTTCGCCTCCCGTCTCTCGTTTGGTCGTCGGCGGGGCTCTGCTGCTGCTAGGCCGGGGTACGGAGGAGTGTGTGTGTATGTGTGTGTGTATATGTATGTATGTGTGGTGGTGGTTGGGGGTGTGAGCAGGGGAGGCGGGGTGGTGCAAGAGGAGCGGCGGCAGCAGTAGCTTCAAAGCCCCTCTGTAATCTGCCTGAACTTCACAGGGGTGAGAAAGTGACTGTCTCCCCAACGCGCCCTCCCCACCAAGAGCAGCGCAGACACGCTAATGAAAGAGATAAAGGGATCGTGCACGCAGCTAGAGCGGTTCCAACAGAAAAAGAAAGAGAGAAAAGAGAGAGAGAGAGAAAACAGAGAGCGAGAGAGGTGAAGAAAAGAACGGCAGCAAGTTTCAAACGTTGTTGTCCTCAAAAAAGGAGCTACGTAAACCGGCCAGCCTCCGCAGAGCTCGATAACAGAATTAATCTAGACCAACATGGTGACGTATGTGGATTAGCACTGTTTAGTCATACGTGTCTAATGATGGTGATAATGAAGTGCTCATATTAACCGCACACAGAAGGGGAAGAAAGGAGAACACCAGTGAGGCCTTTCCTCCTGTTCTGTTTCCTTATCCCTAAAGCTTCGTGCAGAATGAATGTAGGTCGGTGTAAGGCGTGTAATAATTCACCGTGGATTAGTAACGTTTAGCTATAGGTGTCTGACAAGCTCGCGAAGGCAAAGGCGAGAGGATCGGGATCTCTCATTATACCCACAAAGCGTTTAACTGTCAGCGCACTACACACACAAATGCTTTAGTACGTCTACATTACACGATTACGCTGCTGCTGCCGACGATTCCTTCATCTCGGAATGCGCGGTGAATTTTAAGCTTTACTTGACACCTCACTTTCATCATTTATAGCTGAGAGGTATCTTCCCACCCTGCCTCCAGCACTCCAGCTCGAAAGGGAAGCAGATCGTAAAGCGGATTAAGGGGTTTCAATTTACTTTGTGTTCAGTTAATTGTAAATGCTTCAGAGCTGCACTAAGTAAGATGTGTCTGTCTGTGTGTTTGTTCCCATCCGAAAGGAGCCAGCATAAGCGACATCATGAGACACCAAACGTCCTTAATATACTCTCATCATCAAAGTAACATCTGGAAGATAAAGGGGACCAGGATCAGTAACTGATGAATTTAGACTGATATGATCAATATTTATTGAGCTACACATACAGAAGTCTGTCTCTCAGTATGGCGTTGGGCCGCCGTGTTCGCTAACCCAACACGCCAGACGTCTCGGTATGGAGCTGTAGAGGTTCCTAATGGTGTCCTGTGATAATCCATCCCATGCAGCTTGAACATCCTCACACAGTTCCTGCAGATGGTGCGGTAGGGGTGGAGGTGGAGGGACACCAGGCCTTCTGGACGTGTGACGACAGACTGTTCATCTTGGTGCTGACCACGGTGCCTCCACACACGGATTCGTTGGGCGTCTCCACCAAGACTAAAGCGGGACTCGTCACTGAAGATGACACGCTGCCATTCTGAGTCACTCCATGACAGTCTGGTACGACACCACTGCAGTCTTTGGTGACGGTGACGTGGTGTTAAGGACAGTCGTGGTAACGGTCTGTGAAAATGTCCGCATGACCGGTATGGTGCCGCACTTCCCAGAGCTATTTGATGCGACCCCTCTCCAGCTCTTGAATTCCTCTCTGAGGCATACTTCGCTTGCTGCCAACGTGGCAGCACAGGTCAGAATGGACAGCACGTGCAACAGGACGACCTGTGTACAGTCAGTCAGGTACAGCGATAAGGCCCGTCCTTGCTTACACCACAGTCACAATGCCAAAGCTGCCCACCGAGTGTCATTCCCGTGGGTGGATTCCTTCTGGGTGCAGATATTTTTTTCGATAACTAGTGCAGTTTTGAGATACATAATCAGAACTGGGAGGAGCTCCTAGTTATTAAACTCATTCTGTACTGGCAACACTGCAAGAGGCAACCATGGTGTGTAATACATGGAGTCCTTGGTGGTGGTGAGGGTGGAGGGTTACTCTCCAATTAACTTCTGTGAATGTCTATAATACATTTTTCACACATCTCCAAATCTAAATTCCGGGGTGTCCAGAAAGCTACTGTCATTGGTATTTGTGATTATTCAGAGATACAGCACTGGTCTGCCTCAGGGTGGCGCTGTAACAAACAGCAGATCAGTTCACTCAGTTGGTTGTTCACAGGCTACACAGGCAAAAAACGATCACTTGGCGGGTAAAATAATTTTATATCTAGTTGATGTTTTCTGAAACTCTCGTTTTAAGCTCATTTCAAGATTATGTAACTCATTGCCAGGTATGATTTTAGTAAGCAAATTATTATGACCATAGTTTTGTTCATTTTAAGAAACGTGCTTGAAACAAACCATATTATCCGCCAATAAAATGAAATTTTTGGCTTGTTATTTTAGACTATGAACTTAAAACAAATTAAAACCATCTGGAAATAAGTTAAATTATTTTTATTTGAGCTTGAAAGAATCATAACATTTTTTTTTTAAATGACTTTTAAGAAATTACCTAGAAATGCCATTATTATTATTTACCAAGATATCTTTTTAATTTGCACTGTACTGGTTGCTCCGCAGTGATGAGAAAATGAAGTGAACATTTAGGAAGCACATAGAGAGTGATCTAGAGTGTAGAAGTTATGATTGGCCATAACCCAAGGAAGAATCTGATCTGCATTTTCCACAGTGCTAGTAAAATTCCCACGGTGCATCAAAACAGCAGTTTAGATTTTCCCATATTTGCTCGCTGGGTCCTCTAGTGGGCAAGAGCCCACTCCAAACCCACATGCCTGGTCCAGAATCTGCCCTAGCACATGATCACCAACATGCATGTGTTTCGCTCTGATATGGAGGATCACGAGTCGACTAACAGCCTCCAAACTTTTTCCATAGTGACGGAATGAAGCATTTTCCGTGAGTTATGTCGTTCAATACTGAACACCTCCAAAAAAGCTAAACCCTAAAGCCTCAGAACGGCCCTATAAATCATGTGGAACCTATACAAGCGACTTTGTAAACCTCAGATCTCTCAACCCGAGCCATTCATAACCGACCAGCCGTCAACATCTTTCATAACTCACTAGTCCAGGAACATTGCTGTCAAGTGGTGGTGATGATTTGTGTAAGCTTGGCTCAAACTGAAACACAACGGCATGAAATCAGGCTGGTTCCAGCGACCTCAAGTTTGTGAAGACAGTATGACTGGACTGTACTTAAAAGGTTCTCTCACTTCCACCCAAACACCAAAGGTCTGTGCCAGTTTGGTAGGGCTGCTAATCCATCACCGGAAAACACAGGGGGCGAGCGGTCAGCGAAGCGCTGAAGGGTACACACATCCCCATTAGGCCTGGCTTTGGGCAGCAGGGCTTACACACAAGTTCAGATCCCAGAAAGGAGAACCCATTAAGGTCTCTGACGGGCTAATGAAGGTCCTGCCGGCGGAACGCGTCCTCCTGAACTCAGCCTGCAGAACACGGCCTCTCAGCCAGCGGCTAACAAGTCCCTAGACACATCCAGAGGAAGACGCTGGTGACGGAACCCACTGCAAGCTCGGCACTTTAGGTAAAATTGTGCTGGAATGATCTTCTATTAAATCTACTGTGAGAGGTTATTTTAGAGTTACACATTTTAAGGTTATTTGACTTGACTTATATTTCCATGTAATGTATTTGTTTTGATTTCGGTAAGATACATTTTCTCACTATATTGGCAGATCATTTGACTTGTATCTTATAATAAGCAAATTTATCTGCTAATTTAAAAAAAATTGCTTAAAACTAGTAAATAAAAAAATTAGCTTACTTCAAAACGAGCTTACTTTAAAATTAGCTTACTTCAAAACGAGCTTACTTCAAAATGAGCTTACTTCAAAATGAGCTTACTTCAAAATGAGCTTACTTCAAAATGAGCTTACTTCAAAATGAGCTTACTTCAAAATGAGCTTACATCAAAATGAGCTTACTTCAAAACGAGCTTACTTCAAAACGAGCTTACTTTAAAACGAGCTTACTTCAAAACGAGCTTACCTCAAAACGAGCTTACTTCAAAACGAGCTTACATTAAAACGAGCTTACTTCAAAATGAGCTTACTTCAAAACGAGCTTACTTCAAAATGAGCTTACTTCAAAATGAGCTTACTTCAAAATGAGCTTACTTCAAAATGAGCTTGCTTTAAAATGAGCTTACTGTAAAATGAGCTTACTTTAAAACGAGCTTACTTTTAAATGAGCTTACTTTTAAATGAACTTATTTTAAAATGACCTTACTTTGAAATGAGCTTACTTTAA
The DNA here is from genome assembly GCA_024036415.1 of Prochilodus magdalenae. NCBI lineage: Eukaryota > Metazoa > Chordata > Actinopteri > Characiformes > Prochilodontidae > Prochilodus > Prochilodus magdalenae. Next base: position 186,623 of record JAMWET010000935.1, read on the forward strand.
ATGAGTTTACTTTAAAAATAAGCTTACTGTAAAAAATTAACTTATTTTAAAATGACCTTAGTTTAAAATGAGCTTACTTTAAATTGAGCTTACTTTTAAATAAGCTTACTGTAAAATGAGCTTACTTTAAAATGAGCTTACTGTAAAATGAGCTTACTGTAAAATAAGCTTACATTAAAATGATCTTACTTTAAAGTGAGCTTATTTTGAAATTAGCTGACTCCAAGATAAGCTTACTAAACAGATCTTAAATGATCTTATATCTTGAATCTTTATATTTGTTTATCGTTTCATATGCGCAGGCAGTTGTCAAAACATTCCCTGCTAGTTGTAAAGCGTATGATGATGTATGTCACAGAAAAACTTTAATTTGGTTTAATTTGATTTGATAGGCTGGAATGCCCCTGCGATCCCGGTCTTAAGGAACTGACCCAGTTTGAAGCTGCACTGTAAAGCCCACTATAGCAACCCGGGAAAAAACAGCCACTGTAGCTGGTTCAGTAGTAACTCGGAAGTGGACTTTCACTTACAGACTGCTGATATTTATAATAATATAAATATACTTTAACATAATATCATAAAACAGGTGGTCTATTCCACATTACGGCCCAAACCCACACAGGTTACCTCTATATAGATGCTCCACAGGTGTAGTTTATCTTGACCGCAGCGGTGCGACTCAGGATACAATGCAGAAGTGAGCGTTACCTAGCACATGATCACCAACACACGGACTGTCTTCAAAGCCCGTTTTAATTACACTTTGAATTTAACGTCTAAGCTTCTCGATGCCGGTGACAACTCACTAAACCATCCTGCCACGCAAGCAGACGCCAGCTTCTCGATTCTTACCGTTTGAAGCTCTGACACGAGAGGATAATTGTATCTCATCTTGGCAGTCTATGTGAACGGCTCGGAAAAACAAGTGCCATTTCAAAGGCAAATTACCAAAAACAACTGCGCTGCTGAAAGACGTCCGCCCTTCTGGTATTTCCTTTGGTTATGTCAGTGTGATAGAGACACTTTGACAGAGTGGATGTATTTAAGCACACAGATCCCATCCATGATCCACATGTCATAAAACCAATGAACAGGCTGAAGAGGACGAGACCAGGTAAACCAGGGGAGCGGGTGAACTGGTGCAGTAGGGTATCAGGACTAAACGATCTTATCCCTTTGACTTAACCCGGCTGTTTTGTTACTGGGGCTTAGACTTATATAGAGCTGGCCCGTGGCATAGGCTACCGGATGCTAGGTGAATGCTAGGGGCGCCGTCCATCCATCTACTATTTCTACTATAATTTAAAAAATACAGATCTGGAAATAAATAAATCAGAGCCCTCTCCAGTTTCTTCTTAAATCAGCATCTCCACATATACAGCAGGTTCTCAGTGAGGAACCGAAGGTTGGGTTCTAGCTTTACTGGCAGATACAGTGAGCGTCTGGTTCATAAGAACAAGGTCCAGCAGCAAACACACAGGACAACACAGCTACAGACTGGCAGAGGGCCAAACCCACTCTCCACTGACCGTGATGAGCGCCACCTCATTCCAACGTCCCTTACCCACCGTAAGATGACCTCAAGTGACCTACAGAGAGACTGGCGAGCGGTGGCTGGGGTGAGACGCACAGCGAGCATGGTTCTAAAAACAGGCTTCTGGAGGTCATTAGTGATTTTCTAAATACACAGATCTAATACAATATCTGATCTGGAGTTTGGGAGACATGGTTCCAGTAGTGTAGAGAATCAAACAGAACCAACACAAACCCAGAACCTGTACACCTAGAGACACGGATCATTCTGAGGTGGTCTCTGAAATTTCTCCAGAGCTGTATTAACCCTAATCTTTTGGTGCACAGTTCAGCATCCACCTGGACACATGAACCCCCTTCCTCACGCTCTAGTAAGACATACCTGCCTGTGGTGTTGGGTGTGAGTTATGATTAGCTAACAGCATAGCAGGCGCTTCCACATATTAGCTGGCAGCTGCTATGTTGTTAGCTAATCATTGCGCTTCCCGTAAATCACAACAAAAAGACAAAAAAAAAAGAGTTATGTAATGTGGTGAATGAATACTTTATCTGCTGCATATTAAAAGTTGTCATCAGGAGCAAAGTAGTAGCTAGCTTGATAATGCTGACTAACTTAGTAAATAGCTAGCTAGCAGGCAGGAGTTAGCATCAGTTGCTCCCACCCTAAATATGTTAGGAGAAGCTGGAAAGACTATTAAGATGTTTAAGGTGGAAATAACCTTCAAAATCATCATAATAAAGAAAAATACACTGTATTAACTGTCCACTGTCTGCCCTGAGGGCAACACTTACTGCTGTCCTAGCCTAGCTAGCTAGCCAGTGTTAATAGCTACCTAGCCCTGCTAATAAAAGTGGATTAAAATGATTTTCCTTTAGTCATTAACTAATTAGAAGTTCAGATTTTCATTTTCAGTTCATTGACTGTATTTGATGTGTACAGCGAACAGGAGCATCATGTAAGAGAGGTGAGTACCTACTCTGTGTGTGAATGCTAGGTGTAATATACTCTGGTTCGGGCTTAGAGTGGGCTTACCTGGGTTTCAGCATCCAAGGGCATCACATCGGTTGGGGCCAGCTCTTCCCTCAGACTGGTACATATAATATATCTCTGCTCTGATTGGCTGGCCCCTAATCGGCCTCATTCCTAAAGAAGCCCAAGCTGAAACTTCATTGTGAGTCTGGAGGTAACCTGCTGTAGGTATAGACAGACACATGGGACATTGCATTGGCTGCTGGATTGCATGTCAGTGTTGGCGCCAACTTGTCCGAAGTATCGGAAGACTGGACTGGACAAATCCAAACCAGAAACGCACCTACTACCTGTAATGTCTCCACAAGCACCAGTAACAGCTGGGACTGGATTGGGCATGGACTGGACAGGTTTCTGGATGTAGCCACATCAGTGTTCAGACTCTCTTACATCAAAGAATCGGTCAGTCATTTGGTGGATGCCTTCCCTGGCACAATTCCATGGAGAATCTCCTGTAGGCTGGGATTTTATCCACTGCTGGTAGACCCGTATGACCTTACGCTCTCACACACCTGCAGATTCAGCTACTTCCTTCACACTACAGTCTTTGGCCACGCCCACATGCAGTCACTCCTTTTAGCCAATCAATAACCAATCTATGGATCCCGTTACTCCCACCCTGCAGAGGTTTATAGCCCCATCTCCCTCATGCAGCGCCATCTGCAGGAGCCTGAAGTTACTACCACCTTGAACATACATGTTGAGCTTAAGATAAGATAACATAAGATAAGATGCCTTTTTTGTTATTGTACAGTGTACAACGAAATTGAGCTTATATACTGTATGTATTAGAATAGGTGTATGTAAGCATGTTCATCTTCAGGATACCATAGACACAGTTCGTTTAGAACAGGTGCCTTAATTGTTCGGTAGCCCTGGTCAAACTGGATTTACGCTTCCTGTAAACATGCTTATGAACATTTTAATGCACAGTTACTTTTAATTTGCTGGTTTCAACATACAGACAAACAGCTGAGCACGGGTCACATGTCGCACTCATCATTAAAACCACTTTTATTTCTAAAAAAAGCAACAGGTTTTTTATTTGACCTGTGAAACCACCCCAGTCCACGTCACCCAGAACCAGTCGTCTTCCACTTTACAGTTCCACAGTAATCCATCACACCCAGCTGTCATTGTGGAACTCATTACAGCTGGAATCCAGACTAGATAATTACAGTGAGGTGGCCTCGTTTGACTCCTGCTGGTCTTTCTTTTTCTTCTTCTTTTGGCTGTTAAGAAGAGGAAACCAGCAAATTTCTGGGTGTCAGCCTGCGCTTTACTTTTAGCAACACTGACATCCTTAGCTGCTCCCTTTAACCATCTGCAGGCCAGCGTACGGCACAAGAGCAGTGTAATTAGCCTGAATTTAATTAAAGGCCGTTTGGAAAGCGGCAGAACGAGAGACACATTAAAACGCTTATAAAACAGAAATGAAATGCTTAACAAGCCCGTGCTTGGCCTTCGAGGCCACTTTCTACCGTGTAGGCCCTACTGTTTGGCATGCCTTTTGTTTTGTGCCATTCTTGTGCCACACTGTAATTGTGGCGATTAAAATGAAATTGGGCTGCACGGAAAATGAGCACTGTGCTTTTTTATTTTTTCATTTGATTTAATTATTTCGTTTTTAATAGGGTAGATTAACACTGGCATTGATTTGAATTGTTATTAATATCACAAGAAATTTCATATAGAATATTTCAGATGCTTCTGATTAAGCCGGGCCATGAATAACTCTGGAGTGTTGCTTCCCGTAACTGATGCTAACCACTAATTATATTTCTACTTCTAATTTAATGCCACACTAGTAATTTGCCTACTAGTAAACTACACAATACTTCAGGGCTACACACATTATAATGAGCTTCGGAGCAACGGGACTGTTTACTCCTACACATATAGACACATTACCACATCTGATAATTGCGTAATTGCACAGAGTGCGTTCGGTGTGATAATTGAAGGTCACCGAGCTGAATTTAGACCCAGCAAAGCGGCCACTAATGAGCCAAGCGGCCTCGGGAAGCCGTGCGGCAAGACGTCTATGGCGTTTAAGTGCTGTGGGGACTGGATGAAGCGGCAGGTGGTCTTTTAAAGGAAAGAATACAAAAGGAAATCTGTTATCTCAGCAAGTTATGAGTCTGAAATGCAGGAGGTTTATCTGATATTCCAATTCTTATGTAATATTATGGGATACAAATTGTAAATTGCATAATATTGCGACTAGGGTGGAACACCAACTGTTACTATGATCTGTTAAATATTACTTCTGTATTTGGATAGGATTTAGTGTGTGTAAATATACTGTATGTGTGTTTGTGTGTGTATGTGCAAATGTGTGTGTGTAAATATATGTGTGTGTGTGTAAATGTGTGTGTATGTGTGTGTGTAAATATATGTGTGTATTTGTAAATGTGTGTATGTGTTTGTGTAAATGTGTGTGTGTGTGTGTAACTGTGTATGTGTGTGTGTGTAACTGTGTATGTGTGTGTGTAACTGTGTATGTGTGTGTGTGTGTAACTGTGTGTGTATGTGTGTGTTACTGTGTATGTGTGTGTGTGTAACTGTGTATGTGTGTGTAATTGTGTATGTGTGTGTGTGTAACTGTGTATGTGTGTGTGTGTGTGTAATTGTGTATGTGTATGTGTGTGTATGTGTGTGTGTGTAATTGTGTATGTGTATGTGTGTGTGTGTAACTGTGTGTGTGTGTAACTGTGTGTGTGTGTGTATGTGTGTAAATGTGTATGTGTGTGTGTGTGTGTATGAGTGTGTAACTGTGTGTGTGTAACTGTGTATGTGTGTGTGTGAGATGATTTGCTGGAGCTATGTATAGGGTGGTGTTGGGTTCAGTATTGGATCTCAGTATATGTTTTTAATTACTACTGAACTCCTTCTCAGGAGAAATCTTGATGTCTCTACATTTCAGTCCATTATACATTTTATTTTTAATCTGCTGAATCAGCACCACACACGCAGCGAGAAGACACACTTGCTCCAGTGCTAAAAGCTAAAAACACAGCCCTCTGCTCTGCCCTGGAAAACCCTCCACTCCACCCGCTTCCAGGCTCTTACTTTCATTCATTCAGTAATTCATCTTCTAAGCTTCCTTTCCTTATTGGGCAGAAGGCAGGAGCACTTACAGATAAAGGTCCGTGTATGAATGGACCTAAAACAGCCCGGCATTAACATATCTGCTCTTTAATAAACTGAACAACTTTCAGTGCAGCATAGAGATGCTACAATACCTTCTGGCTGCTCATTCTTGTTTTACATAGTGTTCTGATTAACCTACAGTATCTGTCCCCTTAGCTCATGCTAACAGAGGCTAGTGGGCCTGGTAGACGGAGCAAAGCTGTGATGTGAGCACCGCAGCGCTCTACAAGCAAAGCAGCTGGCCGTCCTAGTTGGAGCAGGACAGCCGGGTAATGACGCACTGTGCTACAAAACAGATAGTAGTGGATGTTCTGAACGCCTTTAACAACCAGTACCCAGCATGCAAGACCTGTCCCCATCAGGTACACAGCACTTAACGTTTTCGTCTTTGAGAGAAAGGCGAACATCAAGCTCAAGTCAAGTCAAGGCGGCTGGTGTTCTCAGACCAGCGGATTATCCAGATCTATAGGGAACCTGTGAGGCAGGAGGTACAACCAACTGCCTGAACCTGATGTCAAGGTTTGGAAAATTGAAAACAAATCTCTTAAAAAGACTGGAAGATCTGATATTTGTAGAAGCCTCTCTCTGTTAAATCCAAATGTTCCACGTTTTCCTGTCTGGAAAGTCAGGAAAAGGGAAAACCTTGTACTTAATGCTGTTCTGACTAAATGAAAGGTGGTCTCTGACTTGTGCACACGGTACTGTGTATGTCTGATGCCTACAGTAAGATGCTGTGGTTTATTGGCTGGTACCTGGCTCTCCTTAAGCTGAAACCTCGAATAGAAAAAAAAACTAACCTTCAGGAATCCTGCTAGCAAAGCGCGGACGCGAGGTGAATGCCCAAAACTAGGCCTTGCTGTACAGGGCCTTTGAGGCAGTGCAGTTGGCCATGACCAGTGTGCCTGCCGTCAAAATAAAGTGTTCCTGTCATCGCTGCCTACAGACATTGCCCAGCTCAGGGAATCATGGGGTTCGGCTGTATTTTAAGGACAGCCTTCGTCCCGTGCCAGTAAATTTTACTTGTTTTGGACAGGACCGTGGCTCTGTGAGTGCGGTCAGTGCTGGTGCCAGCTGAAGTATAACTTTATGACGGATGGCCTCATATTCTGAGATTTATGGTGTGGAACCAGTAAAGGTTTTTGAGGAAAGGTTGAAAGTCCCTCTTGAAAGTAAACATTGTACCTGTGTTCTGTTTCAGGACGAGTTTCGTTTGACCAAATCCTAATAAAACTACGACCAAGGAACAATCAGCCTGTCCACGCTCCACCCACCAGCATGTTTTTTCATAGCTGCTTTTGTGAGACTAGACAAATGTCACAGGATGTAGGCCAAGCTCTCACTCAATCTACAGTCGTATGGAAATGGGATGGACACCTCTGGACAAAAGACATGTTTTGTTGATTCCCTATACTTTTTGCACACACCACATGTCATGTTAGATGGCTGTGGTTAGCTAGTTAGCATGCTAGCTTCAGTAGAAATAGCAAAAAATGAGTCCCCTGTGACTGAAACGTACATGGTAGTGTGTAACACCTGCACCAGCACCAATAACAGCTGGGACTGGATTGGGCATGGACTGGACAGGTTTCTGGATGTAGCCACATCAATGTTCAGACAGTCTTACATCAAAGAATTGGATGCATAGATAGATAGATAGATAGATAGATAGATCCAACTATGAGTACAAGAAAACCAAATGCAGTTAGCATCTGCCTTAAGAAGACGATAATGCTAATCGATAGCGATAGTGCTAAACCTCCACCATATACCTCCACCAGCACCAATAACAGAGGAATTTGGCATGTACTGGACAAGTTTCTGGATGTAGCCACATCAGTGTTCAGACACTCTTACATCAAAGGATTGGTCAGTTGGGCCAGATTTGGTGGATGCCTTCCCTGGCACACTTCCGAGGAGAGTTTCCAGTAGACTGGGATTGTATCCACTGCTGGTAGACCCATATGACCGTACGCTTCCATACACCCGCAGATTCAGCTATTTCCTTCACACTATGGTCTTTGGCCACGCTCACATGCAGTCCCTCCTTTTAGCCAATCATTAACATCTGCTCTGGAGCCATTTCCCACACATGGAACGAGACATTCCCTGCACTGTAGCACCTCCTCCCAATCTATGGATCCCGTCACTCACACCCCACAGGGATTTATAGCTCCATAATCCTCCTGCAGCGCCACCACTTGATCTCTGCAACATGCTACATAGACAAACCATGGACAAGTCTTAATGAGTCATGACCGATGCCTATACTTCTGTCTAGTAGAAGTGAATCAGACAGCTGGACTCTTGTAGTTGTGGTTTGCGTTTACTAAGGTTACTTTGACGTAGAGGGAACGTTCTGTATGCCATGTCCATCATATGTTCAACAGTCTGTAGATTCCTGCTCGTCCAATAAACCAGGAGCTTACTCCTGCAATAGCACCCTCTATGCTTCTGTGAAGATGTTGGAACATTGCTGTGAGGACTTGATTACTGCCACAAGAGCTTTGATGAGGTCAGCTACTGATGCTGGTGGGAGTCCCATTATTCCACAACTCACCAATGCTTGGGGGAAGGGGCTCTATATCCCTGTAGACCACACAGGCCTTTGGAAATGGTGACCATAGGCCTCAGTGCTGCTGCTCCAGAGCGTCCTACTGTATGT
>JAMWET010000935.1:202500-232500 GCA_024036415.1 Prochilodus magdalenae
TCTCAGTGTTCCTTTCTCTAAATCCTTTCTGCTCCGTTCTGCTTTCACACTTTCCTTTCACGGCCCGTGTATTTCCCCACCTTTGGGGAGCCTATTAGACTTGTCTCTTTCATTTTCATCATTTTCTTCTTCCTGGCGTTCCGGGAATTCCGAGGAGTTTTCAACATTTTTGCATAATTAAATAATTAGCGTTTAAACAAGGTTAAATCAAAATGGCTTATTGTGGAACCATCTAACCAGCATTCCTCACCATTATGTTCAGTGTTGGACTCTGTAACCCAGTGGACAAGTTTCTGGATGTAGTCTCATCAATGTTCAGACACTTGCATCAAAGAATTCCACAGGTGGTCCAGATTTGGTGGATTCCTTCCCTGGCACAATTCCCAGGGGAATTCCCTGTAGACTGGGATTGTAGCCACTGCTGGTAGACCCGTACGACTGTACGCTTCCGTACACCTGCAAATGTAGAAGTTGCGTAGATGTACGGTGGCTGAGAAGTCCTAAACAAATTAACAGAAAACTAATTTCAGAAAACAAATTTACAAAAATAAAATCTAATTTAAAAATGAAAAATAAAAAACCCATTCAAGAAAACAAAATTACAAGAGCAAAAACTAATTTACAAACAAAAATAAAGCACATTCAAGAAAACAAGAAAAAGTTACAAGTGTAAAAACTTAACCAGTACTACTACTACCCTAACCTGAACCCTAACTCTAACCTTAACCTTCAACTTTACCAGAACTACTACTACCCTAACCTAAACCCTAACTCTAACCTTAACCTTCAACTTTACCAGTACTACTACTACCCTAACCTAAACCCTAACTCTAACCTTAACCTTCAACTTTACCAGTACTACTACTACCCTAACCTAAACCCTAACTCTAACCTTAACCTTAAACTTTACCAGAACCATTCTACCCTAACTACCCTAAACTCTAAACCCTAACTCTAACCACTAACCTTAACCTTAACCTTCAACTTTACCAGAACCACTACTACCCTAACCTAAACCCTAACTCTAACCTTAACCTTCAACTTTACCAGAACTACTACTACCCTAACCTTAACCCTAACTCTAACCTTAACCTTAAACTTTACCAGAACCACTACTACCCTAACCTGAACCCTAACTCTAACCTTAACCTTCAACTTTACCAGAACCACTACTACCCTAACCTGAACCCTAACTCTAACCTTAACCTTAAACTTTACCAGAACCACTCTACCCTAACCTGAACCCTAACTCTAACCTTAACCTTCAACTTTACCAGAACCACTACTACCCTAACCTAAACCCTAACTCTAACCTTAAACTTTACCAGTACTACTACTACCCTAACCTGAACCCTTCAACTTTACCACTTTACCAGTACTACTACTACCCTAACCTAAACCCTAACTCTAACCTTAACCTTCAACTTTACCAGAACTACCACTACCCTAACCTAAACCCTAACTCTAACCTTAACCTTAAACTTTACCAGAACCACTACTACCCTAACCTTAACCCTAACTCTAACCTTAACCTTCAACTTTACCAGAACTACTACTACCCTAACCTAAACCCTAACCTACTTCAACTTTATCCCCTAACCCTAAACCTAAACCCTAACTCTAACCTTAACCTTCAACTTTACCAGAACTACTACTACCCTAACTTAAACCCTAACTCTAACCTTAACCTTAAACTTTACCAGAACTACTACTACCCTAACCTAAACCCTAACTCTAACCTTAACCTTCAACTTTACCAGTACTACTACTACCCTAACCTTAACCCTAACTCTAACCTTAACCTTCAACTTTACCAGAACTACTGCTACCCTAACCTGAACCCTAACTCTAACCTTAACCTTAAACTTTCCAGAACTACTACTACCCTAACCTAAACCCTAACTCTAACCCTAAACTTTACCAGAACCACTACTACCCTAACCTAAACCCTAACTCTAACCTTAACCTTAAACTTTACCAAACTCTTACCTAACCTTAACTCCAGCCTTAACCTTAACCTTACCAGAACCCTAACTCTAACCTTAACTTCCACCTTGACCAGCCTTTACCAGAACTACTACTACCCTAACCTAAACCCTAACTCTATCCTTAACCTTAAACTTTACCAGAACCACTACTACCCTAACCTGAACCCTAACTCTAACCTAACCTTCAACTTTACCAGAACCACTACCCTAACCTTAACTCCAGCCTTAACCTTAAACTTTTCCAGAACCACTACTACCCTAAACTTAACCCTAACTCTAACCTTAACCTTTACCAGAACCACTACTACCCTAACCTAAACCCTAATTCTAACCTTAATCTTAAACTTTACCAGAACCACTACTACCCTACCCTAACCTGAACTCCAGCCTTAACCTTAAACTTTACCAGAACCACTACTACCCTAACCTGAACCCTAACTCTAACCTTAACCTTAAACTTTACCAGAACTACTACTACCCTAACCTTAACTCCAGCCTTAACCTTAAACTTTACCAGAACCACTACTACCCTAACCTTAACCCTAACTCTAACCTTAAACTTTACCAAAACCACTACTACCCTAACATAAACACTAACTCTACCATTAATCTTAAACTTTACCAGAACCACTACTACCCTACCCTAACCTGAACTCCAGCCTTAACCTTAAACTTTACCAGAACTACTACTACTACCTAAACCTAAACTCTAACTCTAACCTTAACCCTTTTACCAGAACCAGAACTACTACCACCCTAACCTTAACCCTAACTCTAACCTTAACCTTAAACTTTACCAGAACTACTACTACCCTAACCTGAACCCTAACTCTAACCTTAACCTTCAACTTTACCAGAACCACTACTACCCTAACCTAAACCCTAACTCTAACCTTAACCTTAAACTTTACCAGAACCACTACTACCCTAACCTTAACCCTAACTCTAACCTTAACCTTCAACTTTACCAGAACTACTACTACCCTAACCTTAACCCTAACTCTGACCTTAAACTTTACCAGAACCACTACTACCCTAACCTAAACCCTAACTCTAACCTTAACCTTCAACTTTACCAGAACTACTACTACCCTAACCTAAACCCTAACTCTAACCTTAACCTTTACCAGAACCACTACTACCCTAACCTTAACCCTAACTCTAACCTTAACCTTAAACTTTACCCTACTACTACCCTAACCTTAACCTTAACCTTAAACTTTACCAGAACTACTACTACCCTAACCTTAACCCTAACTCCAACCTTAACCTTAACCTTTACCAGAACCACTACTACTCTAACCTTAACCCTAACTCTAACCTTAACCTTCAACTTCACCAGAACTACTACTACCCTAACCTGAACCCTAACTCTAACCTTAACCTTCAACTTTACCAGTACTACTACTACCCTAACCTAAACCCTAACCCTAACTCTAACCTTAAACTTTACCAGAACTACTACCACCCTAACCTTAACCCTAACTCTAACCTTAACCTTAAACTTTACCAGAACTACTACTACCCTAACCTGAACCCTAACTCTAACCCTAACCTCAAACTTTACCAGAACCACTACTACCCTAACCTGAACCCTAACTCTAACCTTAACCTTCAACTTTACCAGAACTACTACTACCCTAACCTAAACCCTAACTCTAACCTTAACCTTAAACTTTACCAGAACTACCACTACCCTAACTAAACCCTAACTCTAACCTTAACCTTAAACTTTACCAGAACCTCTACTACCCTAACCTAAACCCTAACTCTAACCTTAACCTTAAACTTTACCAGAACCACTCTACCCTAACCTTAACTCCAGCCTTGACCTTAAACTTTACCAGAACTACTACTACCCTAACTTAAACCCTAACTCTAACCTTAACCTTCAACTTTACCAGAACCACTACTACCCTAACCTAAACCCTAACTCTAACCTTAACCTTCAACTTTACCAGAACCACTACTACCCTAACCTTAACTCCAGCCTTAACCTTAAACTTTACCAGAACCACTACTACCCTAACCTTAACCCTAACTCTAACCTTAACCTTAAACTTTACCAGAACTACTACTACCCTAACCTTAACCCTAACTCTAACCTTAACCTTCAACTTTACCAGTACTACTACTACCCTAACCTAAACCCTAACTCTAACCTTAACCTTAAACTTTACCAGAACCACTACTACCCTAACCTGAACCCTAACTCTAACCATAACCTTAAACTTTACCAGAACCACTCTACCCTAACCTAAACCCTAACTCTAACCTTAACCTTTACCAGAACCACTACTACCCTAACCTTAACCCTAACTCTAACCTTAACCTTAAACTTTACCAGAACCACTACTACCCTAACCTGAACCCTAACTCTAACCTTAACCTTAAATTTTACCAGATCCACTACTACCCTAACCTAAACCCTAACTCTAACCTTAACCTTCAACTTTACCAGTACTACTACTACCCTAACCTTAACCCTAACTCTAACCTTAATCTTCAACTTTACCAGAACTACTACTACCCTAACCTAAACCCTAACTCTAACCTTAACCTTCAACTTTACCAGAACTACTGCTACCCTAACCTGAACCCTAACTCTAACCTTAACCTTCAACTTTACCAGAACTACTGCTACCCTAACCTGAACCCTAACTCTAACCTTAACCTTAAACTTTACCAGAACCTCTACTACCCTAACCTAAACCCTAACTCTAACCTTAACCTTAAACTTTACCAGAACTACTACTACCCTAACCTAAACCCTAACTCTAACCCTAAACTTTACCAGAACCACTACTACCCTAACCTAAACCCTAACTCTAACCTTAACCTTAAACTTTACCAGAACCACTCTACCCTAACCTTAACTCCAGCCTTGACCTTAAACTTTACCAGAACTACTACTACCCTAACTTAAACCCTAACTCTAACCTTAACCTTCAACTTTACCAGAACCACTACTACCCTAACCTAAACCCTAACTCTAACCTTAACCTTCAACTTTACCAGAACCACTACTACCCTAACCTTAACTCCAGCCTTAACCTTAAACTTTACCAGAACCACTACTACCCTAACCTTAACCCTAACTCTAACCTTAACCTTAAACTTTACCAGAACTACTACTACCCTAACCTTAACCCTAACTCTAACCTTAACCTTCAACTTTACCAGTACTACTACTACCCTAACCTAAACCCTAACTCTAACCTTAACCTTAAACTTTACCAGAACCACTACTACCCTAACCTGAACCCTAACTCTAACCATAACCTTAAACTTTACCAGAACCACTCTACCCTAACCTAAACCCTAACTCTAACCTTAACCTTTACCAAAACCACTACTACCCTAACCTTAACCCTAACTCTAACCTTAACCTTAAACTTTACCAGAACTACTACTACCCTAACCTTAACTCCAGCCTTAACCTTAAACTTTACCAGAACCACTACTACCCTAACCTTAACCCTAACTCTAACCTTAACCTTTACCAAAACCACTACTACCCTAACCTAAACCCTAACTCTAACCTTAATCTTAAACTTTACCAGAACCACTACTACCCTACCCTAACCTGAACTCCAGCCTTAACCTTAAACTTTACCAGAACCACTACTACCCTAACCTGAACCCTAACTCTAACCTTAACCTTAAATTTTACCAGATCCACTACTACCCTAACCTGAACCCTAACTCTAACCTTAACCTTAAACTTTACCAGAACCACTATTACCCTAACCTGAACCCTAACTCTAACCTTAAACTTTACCAAAACTACTACTACCCTAACCTTAACCCTAACTCTGACCTTAACCTCAAACTTTACCAGAACTACTACTACCCTAACCTTAACCCTAACTCTAACCTTAAACTTTACCAGAACTACTAATACCCTAACCTTAACCATAACTCTAACCTTAGCCTTTACCAGAACTAATACTACCCTAACCTTAACCCTAACTCTGACCTTAACCTCAAACTTTACCAGAACTACTACTACCCTAACCTAAACCCTAACTCTAACCTTAACCATTACCAGAACTACTACTACCCTAACCTTAACCCTAACTCTAACCTTAACCTTCAACTTTACCAGAACTACTACTACCCTAACCTAAACCCTAACTCTAACCTTAACCTTAAACTTTAATTATTTAAATTGTGGCACCAGTACGAGGACAAGTGGTCTGCTCATTGTGACAATATGGCCAGGTTTTGGACCCCACAGTGTGGTATAAACCCGGCACACACACTCACACGCACATACACGTTCATGCTGTGTGTTCAGGGCTCCTAACTTGGCAGGAGAGAAGAGATTTCAAACACTCCCTCTTTTATTACATCAACCGTCCGAGAGCAGATTGCTCCTAACCATCCACTCACCCCTCGACAGATGAACCAATCACTTCTGGCCAGCCAGAAGGCTGTGTTGTGGTTGTGGTGATTTGGCTGCCGTACAGGATTTCCTCTGCCTTTAGCGTGTCTGTTACATAAATCTGGCTTTGACTGCATTCCAAAACCCCACGACAGGCCTCATGTGTTTATTTCCCTGGCCCTCAGGGTACTCGCTGCGGTCTAGAGGGAGCACGGACTGACCTGTTGATGTCTCTCTCTCACCCACATACTCACTCAAACAATCCGGGTTTTAATCCCAGTTAAAGTTGTTTCTTTGGCTGGCGGGAAACCAGCACATCAAAGCAGCCACAGCCCATGTGTTTGTTTCCAAGTTGCTTTTTTATTTCCGTTTGTCAAATCTGAGTATCTTGTTATGTAAACGGTCCGACGATGTGGTGTACGTGTATGTGCACATGCATATGTGTGTGTGTGTGTGCAAAAGCTTGGAATCACTGCTTTCAGTCATGTATAACTGTTCTGTTATGCAAATCATTGCTGTCAGTAAGTGTAATGTGTTAGTGTGCTGTAAGTAGCGTGTTGGTGTACAGTAACTCAGTAAGTGTAATGTGTTAGTGTGCTGTAAGTAGTGTGTTGGTGTACAGTAACTCAGTAAGTGTAATGTGTTAGTGTGCTGTAAGTAGTGTGTTGGTGTACAGTAACTCAGTAAGTGTAATGTGTTAGTGTGCTGTAAGTAGTGTGTTGGTGTACAGTAACTCAGTAAGTGTAATGTGTTAGTGTACTGTAAGTAGTGTGTCGGTGTACAGTAACTCAGTAAGTGTAATGTGTTAGTGTGCTGTAAGTAGTGTGTCGGTGTACAGTAACTCAGTAAGTGTAATGCGTTAGTGTGCTGTAAGTAGCGTGTCTGTGTACGGTAACTCAGTAAGTGTAATGTGTTAGTGTACTGTAAGTAGTGTGTTGGTGTACAGTAACTCAGTAAGTGTAATGTGTTAGTGTGCTGTAAGTAGCGTGTTGGTGTACAGTAACTCAGTAAGTGTAATGTGTTAGTGTACTGTAAGTAGTGTGTTGGTGTACAGTAACTCAGTAAGTGTAATGTGTTAGTGTACTGTAAGTGGTGTGTTGGTGTACAGTAACTCAGTAAGTGTAATGTGTTAGTGTACTGTAAGTAGTGTGTCTGTGTACAGTAACTCAGTAAGTGTAATGCGTTAGTGTGCTGTAAGTAGCGTGTCGGTGTACAGTAACTCAGTAAGTGTAATGTGTTAGTGTGCTGTAAGTAGCGTGTTGGTGTACAGTAACTCAGTAAGTGTAATGTGTTAGTGTGCTGTAAGTAGCGTGTCGGTGTACAGTAACTCAGTAAGTGTAATGTGTTAGTGTGCTGTACGTAGCGTGTCGGTGTGCAGTAACTCAGTAAGTGTAATGTGTTAGTGTACTGTAAGTGGTGTGTTGGTGTACAGTAACTCAGTAAGTGTAATGTGTTAGTGTACTGTAAGTAGTGTGTTGGTGTAGAGTAACTCAGTAAGTGTAATGTGTTAGTGTGCTGTAAGTGGTGTGTTAGTGTACAGTAACTCAGTAAGTGTAATGTGTTAGTGTACTGTAAGTAATGTGTTGGTGTACGGTAACTCAGTAAGTGTAATGTGTTAGTGTACTGTAAGTAGCGTGTTGGTGTACAGTAACTCAGTAAGTGTAATGCGTTAGTGTGCAGTAAGTAGCGTGTCGGTATACAGTAACTCAGTAAGTGTAATGCGTTAGTGTGCTGTAAGTAGTGTGTTGGTGTACAGTAACTCAGTAAGTGTAATGTGTTAGTGTACTGTAAGTAGTGTGTTGGTGTACAGTAACTCAGTAAGTGTAATGTGTTAGTGTGCTGTAAGTAGTGTGTTGGTGTACAGTAACTCAGTAAGTGTAATGTGTTAGTGTACTGTAAGTACTGTCTTGGTATAACGTAACTCAGTACGATCATACGGGTCTACCAGCAGTGGATAAAATCCCAGTCTACAGGGAATTCTCCTTGGAATTGTGCCAGGGAAGGCATCCACGAAATTTGGACCAATTGACCAACTCTTTGATGTAAGAATGTCTGAGCACTGATGTGGCTACATCCAGAAACTTGTCCAATTCCATGCCAAATTCTGCCACACCAATGTTAATGGTGCTGGTGGAGACATTACAGTCTATTAGTTTCAGTCACAGGGGACTCGAATTTTGTCCTGTGACCTTAACATGTCATATAATAAAATAAAAATAATCGTTATTACAACAAGTGACCTGTAGCCAAGCATATACGCCACGTATCCAGGTACACATAGCATATGGAAATTATATTTAAGACTTTCAGAAGTTTTTTTCCATTCCAGCTTTACAGCAGTGTCCTGAGCTTTATTCCTTTGAACGATTCCTAGAGACCCGACAGCTAGTCACCAAATTCCACATTGTCCATTTCGGTGCCTTTGAGATGAACTGTGAGGGTTTTTGTGATATGGGTATTGTGGGTGAGTTCAAACCATAGAACTGAAGAGCCCCTATGAAGAGCTTACACTTTCCATAACTCTAACCCCTCTCAGCCCTTTGATCTTTTAATCCCGCACTTATAAGGTTGCCAGATAAGCAGGCGTGACTAACGGGTCTTTCTCAGCTGATCTAATGGCAAAAGAGAGAGAGAGCGGTGCCTCCGTAATCAGCTCCGCTTTCTTTTGAAGACAAATTGGACTGGAATTCGGACGTTTTTCAACAGTGCTCTTTCTTTTCCTTCGGACTCTACGGGAGAAAGAACGAGGGGGGAAGGCATAGGAGGTGAAGAGGGGGAAGAACGGGCCGAGAAAGGGGACATTTAGAATGAAGTGGCGTGCCTTTTCTGGCCTAGCCTTGGGCTCCATGACACTGTAGGCTTAATGCAGGTCTGGGGAAGTGGGCTTTATAAGGCTACACCTGTCTTAATCTGCCCATCACACCATCCGAATTTCTTAGCAAGAGATAAATTAAGTCAAAGTCCTAAACATAGTCACCAAGTCTGTACCTGTTTAGCGTTTTGCTAGCTAGGTAATCTTGCTCGTGTTTTCTAACAGTGGCTGATACTGGTATCTAGGTACCAATGCACCATCACATCTGACACATCCAATAATACATATACTGTACACCAACACACTACTTACACCACACTAACACATTACACTTACTGAGTTACTGTACACCGACACGCTACTTACAGTACACTAACACATTACACTTACTGAGTTACTGTACACCGACACACTACTTACAGCACACTAACACATTACACTTACTGAGTTACTGTACACCAACACGCTACTTACAGCACACTAACACATTACACTTACTGAGTTACTGTACACCAACACGCTACTTACACCACACTAACACATTACACTTACTGAGTTACTGTACACCAACACGCTACTTACACCACACTAACACATTACACTTACTGAGTTACTGTACACCAACACGCTGCTTACACCACACTAACACATTACACTTACTGAGTTACCGTACACCAACACGCTGCTTACACCACACTAACACATTACACTTACTGAGTTACCGTACACCGACACGCTACTTACAGCACACTAACACATTACACTTACTGAGTTACTGTACACCGACACACTACTTAGAGCACACTAACACATTACACTTACTGAGTTACTGTACACCGACACACTACTTAGAGCACACTAACACATTACACTTACTGAGTTACTGTACACCGACACACTACTTAGAGCACACTAACACATTACACTTACTGAGTTACCGTACACCGACACACTACTCACAGCACACTAACACATTACACTTACTGAGTTACCGTACACCGACACACTACTCACAGCACACTAACACATTACACTTACTGAGTTACCGTACACCGACACACTACTCACAGCACACTAACACATTACACTTACTGAGTTACCGTACACCGACACACTACTCACAGCACACTAACACATTACACTTACTGAGTTACTGTACACCGACACACTACTTACAGCACACTAACACATTTACACTTTACTGAGTTTACCGTACACCGACACACTACTCACAGCACACTAACACATTACACTTACTGAGTTACCGTACACCGACACACTACTCACAGCACACTAACACATTACACTTACTGAGTTACCGTACACCGACACACTACTCACAGCATACTAACACATTACACTTACTGAGTTACCGTACACCGACACACTACTTAGAGCACACTAACACATTACACTTACTGAGTTACCGTACACCGACACACTACTTACAGCACACTAACACATTACACTTACTGAGTTACCGTACACCGACACACTACTTACAGCACACTAACACATTACACTTACTGAGTTACTGTACACCGACACACTACT
This sequence comes from Prochilodus magdalenae, assembly GCA_024036415.1. Lineage (NCBI taxonomy): Eukaryota > Metazoa > Chordata > Actinopteri > Characiformes > Prochilodontidae > Prochilodus > Prochilodus magdalenae. The sequence goes on from JAMWET010000935.1 coordinate 213,242, forward strand.
TACAGCACACTAACACATTACACTTACTGAGTTACTGTACACCGACACACTACTTACAGCACACTAACACATTACACTTACTGAGTTACCGTACACCAACACACTACTTACAGCACACTAACACATTACACTTACTGAGTTACCGTACACCGACACACTACTTACAGCACACTAACACATTACACTTACTGAGTTACCGTACACCGACACACTACTTACAGCACACTAACACATTACACTTACTGAGTTACTGTACACCAACACACTACTTACAGCACACTAACACATTACACTTACTGAGTTACTGTACACCGACACACTACTTACAGCACACTAACACATTACACTTACTGAGTTACCGTACACCAACACACTACTTACAGTACACTAACACATTACACATTACAATAATGGCTGAACCCAGAAGGAATCAACCGATCGAAACTTGGTGGGTAGGTTTGTCATTGTGAGACATGCTCATGTTACCCTTGCTTAGACATTACACTTACTCAAAAAAGTTTCATGCTTGGCCCTGTGCATGTGACGTACACAAGGCTGGGCCCTATCACTGCACCTGACTGACCATATAAGGTCGTCCTGTTGCACATAGTCTCCATTCAGGCTCGGGCCGCCGTGTTGGTAGCCAAGTAGCCAAGTCTCTCAGAGTTACAGTGTACCTATGATGAAAATGACAGACCTCTCACATCTTTCTAAGTAGGAGAACCTGCACAATCAGTGGTTGACTATATACTTTTCTGCCCCGCCGTATATGCATGGCATGGATTATAACAGGACACCATTAGGAACCTGTCACAAGGGGTGGCGGACGAGGAGGCTGGATGTAAACGCAAGTTTGTAATACAGCACAAAAGGGCAAAGCAAAACCAAGGAACACAGCAAAAAGAGGGAATAGCAACCAGAATACTAAACTAACAGACACGAACTCTAACATGCAACACGAACACAAACACCAAGCCAACACACAGGGGACAACAGGGAGTATAAATGAACCACGACCAACAAGGAACACCTGGGAAGGGGCGGGGCTACAAAACAAAACAGAAGCACATGGAGCACGACAACAAGGAGCACGACAACAAGGAGCACATGGACAGGGACAGGCAGACAGATAGTCAGTATATGATGGTTTTAGGTGAACACTGTATTATATATGGTGCTATTAGGTGGGCATTGCATTCCATATGGTGCTATAAGGTGGGCATTGCATTCTATATGGTGCTATTAGGTTGGCACTGTATAATATATGGTGCTTTTAGGTGGGCACTGTATAATATATGGTGCTATTAGGTGGGAATTGCATTCTATATGGTGCTATTAGGTTGGCACTGTATAATATATGGTGCTACTAGGTGGGCATTGCATTCTGTATGGTGCTATTAGGTTGGCACGGTATTATATATGGTGTTATTAGGTGGGCATTGCATTCTATATGGTGCTATTAGGTTGGCACTGTATAATATATGGTGCTATTAGGTGGGCATTGCATTCTGTATGGTGCTATTAGGTGGGCACTGTATAATATATGGTGCTATTAGGTGGGCACTGTATAGTATATGGTGCTATTAGGTGGGCACTATATTGTATATAATGCTTTTAGGTGGGCACTGTATTATATATGGTGTTATTAGGTGGGAATTGCATTATATATGGTGCTATTGAAGAACACTGTATACTATAAGGAGCACATGGACAGGGACAGGCAGACAGATAGACCGACAGATGTAACAGAACCCCTACAGCTCCATACCGAGACGTCTGGCATGTTGGGTTAGCAAACACGGCGGCCCGACGCCATACTGAGAGACAGACTTCTGTATGTGTAGCTCAATAAATATTGATCATATCAGTCTAAATTTATCATCAGTTATTGATCCTGGTCACCTTTATCTCCCTTCCCAACACACCTCTAATCCAACACTTTGGACGTCTGTGCTGGACGTTAGTTAGGCTAAGTTCAGCTGAGAGGACATAGGGTCAGGGGAGGTCGGTGTTATATGTTGTTGTTCATGTATATAGAACACAGAAGTGGAGCCGCTGCTATGCTAATCCTCTGGGCAAAGTGTCGAAGCCTGAAGAGCTTTTTTTCAGGTCCCCTTTCGCATACACGGCTTCGCAGCTCGGCTGCTAATTGGGCACCATTCTCCTGTTCCTGTCTGTCTGTCACTCTGTCTTTCTGTCTGTCTCTCTGTCTCTCTCTCTCCCTCTGACAGAGGAGCTATTTACATCTCTAATGCTTTCATCTGGAATTCCCTTTGTGTCATTGTTGTGCAACCGCAAACTCTCTCAAGTTCGATTTTAAAAGACTTCGCCTTGCTTTACAAAGAGCGCCGTTTCTGATTCGTCTCCTCTTCCCCCGTGCATCTCGCATCTTCCCCGCCTCACGCAATCCTACAGCAGCATTATCATTTAGAGTCATGGTCAAAAACAGAGGCAGGGCAGGACCCCAGACTGTGCGACTGGCCAGCGCTGTGGGGACACGCAGATGCCATGCTAGTGTTTTACACTTCAGAGGAACTTCCCGTCGCCTGCTCCTTTCCTCCCTGAAGGCTTTGATGTTGCTTTAAAGGAGTAGTTCAGCGAAAAATCGAATTTACACTTTTTTCTCGTAGCCAAAGTAGGACAAAAGTGCGGAAACATGTCAGGAAAGTCAGGATGGCTGTGGTGCTGCTCTAGCTATAAAGCCTAACATGGTTAGTGCACTATGAACATCAGGTGTCATTTACCAGATTTACAGGTTTCATGTTCTCACCATAGTCTCAATATCATATCACTCCATCCATAAACTGGGATTTCACCACATAGGTAAGCATGCATGTTCTTATCATGTCCCAAAAGCCTTCAAGAAGTGTGACTCCATCATACTGTAAAGTCTTCTCTGCGGAGCCCATGGAGCTGGTATATTTGTTTAAAGTAAAACCAGATGGGCAAGGGTTTTGCTGTGGGCACCGTATCCTAAATGGAGCTATTAGGTGGGCACTATATAGTATATAATGCTTTTAGGTGGGCACTGTATAGTATATGAAGCTTTTAGGTGGGCACTGTATTAAATAAAATGCTTTTAGGTGAGCTTTGCATTCTATATGGTGCTATTAGGTGGGCACCATATAGTATATGAAGCTTTTAGGTGGGCACTGTATTATATATGGTGCTATTAGATAGACATTGCATTCTATATGGTGCTATTAGGTGGGCACCATATAGTATATGAAGCTTTTAGGTGGGCACTGTATTGTATATGGTGCTATTAGGTAGGCACTGTATAATATATGGTGCTATAAGGTGGGCACTGTATTCTGAATGGTGCTATTAGGTTGGCACTGTATAATATATGGTGCTATTAGGTGGGCACTGTATTCTGAATGGTGCTTTTAGGTGAACACTGTATTATATATGGTGCTATTAGGTGGGCATTGCATTCCATATGGTGCTATAAGGTGGGCATTGCATTCTATATGGTGCTATTAGGTTGGCACTGTATAATATATGGTGCTATTAGGTCGGCAATGCATTCTGTATGGTGCTATTAGGTGGGCACTGTATAATATATGGTGCTATTAGGTGGGGACTGTATAGTATATGGTGCTATTAGGTGGGCACTATATTGTATATGATGCTTTTAGGTGGGCACTGTATTATATATGGTGTTATTAGGTGGGAATTGCATTATATATGGTGCTATTTGAAGAACACTGTATACTATATTTTGCTATTAGGTGGGCACTATATACTATATGGTGCTATTAGTTGGGCCCTGTATACTTTATGGTGAGCACCGAATACTTTCAGGTGTATACTGGATACTATGTATTGAGCACTAGATACCAGTTCAGGTAAGCAACAAATACAGACATGGTGTATTTTTTATAGTGTCTGGTGCGCACCTGATAAGATCAGGTCCTGACCACATAGTAATTGGTGCTCATCAGAATATTACACTATGTGTATATACTCTGTATTTATCTACATACACTATATGGCTAAATGTGTATGGACACTGTTCATAATTAATTTTAACTATTTCTTAACTGTTTTTAAACACAGTAATAATGGAAGCCGTGAACAAACACTAACTGCATTTGTAGACATACAAAATGCCTGTAATCCTAAAACAATTATAGAAAATCAACACTTTTAAAATACTATGTGAATGATGAACATTAACGTAATAGAAGTAAGCTTGAAAACACTTATTAGCAGTTTAACGTTGTGATCTCATGTCACACCTAGTAACACTCCCTGCCGCTTTGATGCAGTATCAGAATTCAGGTGAGCAAGTCTGTGCGTGTTACAGCTGCGTGTGATTTGAGGCATGTGATAAGAACGAGTACAGTTTTTTATAAACCTGATTTGTGCAGTATACAACTCTAAACTAGCCTCATGCTCTCCAGTGGAAAACAGAGCCGCGAACTTCAGGCACCAAGCATGTCCTGCCTGTCTCATTAAGTTTAGGGAAGAGACGGAATCTGTTTGAATTTCCATCAAACTCTTCTTTAAGGAAAAGAGCATTATTGTCCTGCGGGCCCTGCGGGCATGTCGGGCGCTGAGAGAAGAAAGGAGAGAGAGAATTGGAGTCCAGGCTGGGCAGACATTGTGGAGTCTGGGTAATGTCGTCCCCACATAATCGTAATGCATATAATTCAGTAGTGAGTCACATGACTCTGACTGGGTCTCTCTCCCTTTGGCCTATAGGCAGCTGTTGCTCATGTGTTTCATTCGTTCTCTTCATCTCCCGTCTCCGAGTGCAGGAGGCATCAGGGCACGTATACGGACCAGTCTTGGTCTTAATGTTTCTACTTTGTCATGTTCTGGACTTTATAATATTTGTACCTGGAATAGTGTTGGTCTTAGTAGTACTTAGGACTAGACTTATACTCAGCAGTATTTATAAGGCTGGTCCTTAGCCATCTCCGCCGTCTGGTGAGCCCATCTACGGACCCTCTTCAGTTTGCCTACCAGTCTGGCGTCTGGGTGGATGATGCCATCATCCATCTTCTACACAGAGCTCTTTCTCACCTGGAGAAGCACTGTGAGAATCACCTTCTTTGACTTCTCCAGTGCTTTTAACACCATACAGCTGGGACTTCTGAAGGACGACCATGTTGGAGTGGACAGTCACCTGTCAAATTGGATTCTGGACAAAGCTGGGGCAGCAGCATCTCTACAGCAGACAGGAAGACACTAGACCAACTCGTTAAGATGGCCGACTCCGTCCTGGGAAGCCCCTTAGATCCAGTTAGGCAAGCTTTTGTCCTTGACCTTTTCTTCAGCTCAATAATATTTGTACTTAGATTAGTCTTGGTCTCTACAGTAATTTTGCTCAGACTAGTCTTGGTCTCAGTAGTAATTGTAATTAGACTAGTCTTGGTCTCAGTAGTAATTGTAATTAGGCTAGTCTTGGTCTCAATAGTAATTGTAATTAGACTAGTCTTGGTCTCAGTAGTAATTGTAATTAGGCTAGTCTTGGTCTCAGTAGTAATTGTAATTAGAGCGGTCTTGGTCTCAATAGAATTTAAACTTGGACCAGTCTTGGTGTCGATAGTATTTGAAACTAGACTAGTCTTGGTCTTGCTCTCAGTGGTAATTGTGTTTCTACTAATCTTGGTCTAAATAGCATATGTAACTAGACTAGTCTTGGTCTTGATAATGACTGTGCTTAGACTAGTCTTGGTCTTAGTCTCAGTGGTAATTGTGTTTCTACCAGTCTTGGTCTAAATAGCGTATGTAATTAGACTAGTCTTGGTCTTGATAATGACAGTGCTTAGACTAGTCTTGGTCTTGGTCTCAGTGGTAATTGTGTTTCTACTAATCTTGGTCTAAATAGCATATGTAACTAGACTAGTCTTGGTCTTGATAATGCCTGTGCTTACACTAGTCTTGGTTTTGGTCTCAATGGTAATTGTGTTCCTACCAGTCTTGGTCTAAATAGCATATGTAATCAGACTAGTCTTGGTCTCTGTAGTATTAATACTGGGACTTTTCTGAGGTCATTAATATTTGTACCTGGACATGCTTTGTCCTTTGATACCATTTGTGCTTGGACTTGGTCTCAACCAAGACCCGCCATCTTTCCAAAAAATCTAATACTGTTTAAATGTTTTTTTTTATGTCTCTATTTCTGACTACATGTAGAAATGGACAGTTGGAGCTCTTAATCCATGAGAGTGCGAAACCACTAAGAACTGCAGGGCAGTTGGACTCCAGGATCAGGGCCCAGAAACATGGACATATGGACTGCATAATGAGTTGTGCTGGTTTATGGGTCTGTTTAAAAGTAGAGTGAATTGCGCTGTTGGAAGTGAATCATTTAGCTTTCAAATATCCACTAGTGAAAGTCTTGGAACTAAACGAAGGTGATCTTGACCATGGTACTAATTGGCACATTAATGACAGCTTGGGGTTGGTTTGTGTCCCGCTTCCGGGTTTCCCTGATACCACCAATCTACCGAACTCCACTTCCCAGAGTGCATCACCTGATGATGTCAGACTCACATACCCCCAGTCACCCAATCACTCTTGGTCTAGCTCGCCTGACTATTGATTTGTTCCACCTGTCTCTCATTACCCAATCTCTCTGGTGAGCCCATCTATGGACCCTCTTCAGTTTGCCTACCAGCCTGGCGTCTGGGTGGATGATGCCTTCATCCATCTTTCTTACCTGGAGAAACCTGGGAGCACTGTACGAATCACCAGTCAGACTCACACGTCAACCAGTCACTCTCTAGTGTAGCATTTGAGTATTGATTTCCTCCACCTGCCACTCATCACCCAGTCTGTTTATAAACCCCACTCACAGACACCCCCGTTGCGACGTTTTCGCCGACCCTGTAAGCACTACTGAGCGTTTCCTTCTGATATCTCGACTCTGACTTTGACTCCCTGTTTCTCATCTACCTCTTTTGCCTCTTTCCTTGTACTGGTCACTCGTTTGCTCTACTGTCTGGCCTTTGACCTCAATTCTTCCGTGCTCCTGACTTCCCTCCTTGTCTACTCCTTCTATTTTGGTTGCCTCGTTGCCTGACTCCCCACACCTTTGCCTGTCTCTCGACTCTGATGTTGCGTTCTCCCTCTGCTACATTTGGTCATGTTTTGGTGCTGTGTTTAACTACCCGGTTGTTGAATAAAGCTCATCTGACTTTTATCTCTGCTCACTTTGAGTCAAGTTCTTTGTTCCAGACAGTGTTATATAGTGTTAGTGGTAGTGTTGTATTATATAGGCTAAGCCTATGCTACTTGTATATGTTCATAATTCTTATTGTCTCTCAGCTACAGTAAGCTTGGGCAGATCTGTCTCTTAGGTTAGCTGACTGCTGCAGCCTGTAATCCAAGACCCCTGTGCAGATACACCTGTGATCCAAACCAGAAACCTTATGAAGGATAACTCTGTGTTTATGATTATGCTACTACTCTTAATTCCAGACCTTCCTCAATGTGACTGATGCCTGTACAGTTCATGTTCATTCACCCGCAGGCCACAAGCAAGTTTTTGCCATCTGTCTGTTGAAATAGTGATGATTCATGAACAAAGCTGACTTTGGGTTGTTGACTGGGTGAGCCTGAGTTCTTACTACCTAGCAGTGTCTTTCCATTCCCATTATGTGTAACTAGCCCACCGGTTACGAAAGGGCTGGCTAAACGGTTTTGTGGTCTTTTGACTTGTGACTTATTGTCTGTAAAACGTTCGGGGCTTTCCAAACAACAGTTGAGACCACGATTCGTGAGGTATTGCGTGCGTCTTTATTTGTGCACATCCTGTGGATAACGTCCAGACAGCACCCCTTGATCTACATTTGTACTCTGTGTTTTGGGCACCTGTTGGGGCTTAGGCCTCTAGTACTGCTGCAGAAAGAAGCAAAGCCATTAACAGCAGGAAGAGATATAAGCCCCATTAATAGCTCAGCGTACCACAAAGCCAAAGCCATTTATGGCATACAGTATAGAAGGCTGCCAAGGTGCAGGAATGTCATTCATGCCACTGGCATATCAGATCCTGTATTTAGCATCTTTATAGCTCGATGAAAGACAGCTATAGAGAAAGAGTGACGAGGTATGTTAGCCTGAGTCTGGGGGAAGCCAGTTTTTCACTTTGGGTTTGGTCATCGTTGTGTAACAGTTGCCAGGCTTGGATCGTCTCCGCCTATGACTCTAAATCTCCAGTGACTCTAAACCTCTGTTTTCTTTAGTCGCTATTGTGGGCACACTATATACGCAATGCGGCCACATGTAGGTGAACACTAAACCATCACACCGAGGTAAGCTTGCTGGATATTCCATTCCAAACTATAGGCATGTGGCTGCCTTCGCGGTTAGAACAGCCCCCACTCTTCTGGGAAGACTTTGGAGCGTGTCTACATTCGTTCAGTAAACAGAACATGCGTGAGGTCAGGCACTGGGTTTAGACAAGAAGGTCTGGCCCGCAATCAGCGTTCCAGTTCATCCCGGAGACAATCAGAGGGGTTAAGGTCAGGACTGCACCAGTGTCACCAGTGTCCCTACTCACCATATGTCATGAGACAGGCAGGACATGCTGGGTGTCCTTAGACTTTTCTTAAGCTCAGTAATATTTGTACTTGGACTAGTCTTGGTCTCTGTAGTAAGTGTGTTTAGACTAGTCTTGGTTTCTGTAGTAAGTGTGTTTAGACCAGTCTTGGTCTCTGTAGTAAGTGTGTTTAGACTAGTCTTGGTCTCTGTAGTAAGTGTGTTTAGACTAGTCTTGGTTTCTGTAGTAAGTGTGTTTAGACTAGTCTTGGTTTCTGTAGTAAGTGTGTTTAGACTAGTCTTGGTTTCTGTAGTAAGTGTGTTTAGACTAGTCTTGGTCTCTGTAGTAAGTGTGTTTAGACTAGTCTTGGTTTCTGTAGTAAGTGTGTTTAGACTAGTCTTGGTCTCTGTAGTAAGTGTGTTTAGACTAGTCTTGGTCTCTGTAGTAAGTGTGTTTAGACTAGTCTTGGTCTCTGTAGTAAGTGTGTTTAGACTAGTCTTGGTCTCTGTAGTAAGTGTGTTTAGACTAGTCTTGGTTTCTGTAGTAAGTGTGTTTAGACTAGTCTTGGTCTCTGTAGTAAGTGTGTTTAGACTAGTCTTGGTTTCTGTAGTAAGTGTGTTTAGACTAGTCTTGGTCTCTGTAGTAAGTGTGTTTAGACTAGTCTTGGTTTCTGTACTAAGTGTGTTTAGACTAGTCTTGGTCTCTGTAGTAAGTGTGTTTAGACTAGTCTTGGTTTCTGTAGTAAGTGTGTTTAGACTAGTCTTGGTTTCTGTAGTAAGTGTGTTTAGACTAGTCTTGGTTTCTGTAGTAAGTGTGTTTAGACTAGTCTTGGTTTCTGTAGTAAGTGTGTTTAGACTAGTCTTGGTCTCTGTAGTAAGTGTGTTTAGACTAGTCTTGGTTTCTGTAGTAAGTGTGTTTAGACTAGTCTTGGTCTCTGTAGTAAGTGTGTTTAGACTAGTCTTGGTCTCTGTAGTAAGTGTGTTTAGACTAGTCTTGGTTTCTGTAGTAAGTGTGTTTAGACTAGTCTTGGTTTCTGTAGTAAGTGTGTTTAGACTAGTCTTGGTCTCTGTAGTAAGTGTGTTTAGACTAGTCTTGGTTTCTGTAGTAAGTGTGTTTAGACTAGTCTTGGTCTCTGTAGTAAGTGTGTTTAGACTAGTCTTGGTCTCTGTAGAATTAATACTTGAACTTTTCTTAGAGGTCAGGGTTGAGGTCAGGACTGTGCATGCCAGCAGAGTCCCTACACACCAAACTCATCAACACCATGTCTTTATGGAGCTGACTTTGTGCACAGGGACACAGTCAGGCTGGCACAGGAAAGGGTGGTATCCTGCATTCTGTAGTTTACGGAATATTACAAAAAAAATGAATACACTAGCTAATCTCTAGAGTAGCTGCTGTGTGCAACACGGACAGCAGCTAGAGGGGCGGGGAGTGTCTCAATAAGGTCCTGGTAGGGGGTCACAGGTATCTGGAGCCATGCTGACTGCAGTGCATCCCACAGCTGCTGGAGGGTGCGTGGGACGGGCCCATAGAGCAAAGACGACAAAGTGGTCCCCAGATGCTCAATTGGGTTCAAGTCTGAGGAACCAGGGTAGTCCGTGGAAGTCCTTGTCATGCTCGTCCAACCAACCCAACAAACCCTCTCATGACATGTGACTTCCTTCATCAGTACAGTTAGCTAAAATGCATCTGGGTTACACAGTGGCCCAACTTTTTGGGGAAACAGGGCTGTATGTATGTTAAGGTTCTTCCCAACTATATATAGTTTATAATGTCGTTATTAGTATGTATTATTATTATGATTATGATTATGATGATGATGATGATGATGATTATTATTATTATATCGATATAATGTTCATTTTTATTATGACACAAACATTTGAATGTCCTAAACTGCAGGTACTATTGTGTGGACTGTAGAGTTCATTCAGTCTGCAGTTGGCAGTGGTAGGGTCCAGTTCAGATCCAACTCATGCCAACCTTTTTCTCTGGTGGCTGTGGCACCACACTGGACTTAGTATATTCAACTTCGAGCCACAGTTTCAGGCCTGATTAAAGCTCTGTGGTACAATACGGAGCAGAGTCTTCATCCCTCTCAGAACAGGAGGAGCGGACACGCCGAGTAGCCACAAAGCGAAACACTGCCAGCTTGTTTTCTAGGCAAATAAACAAGAGGAAATCATTTCCCAAACGCCCGGCATACCTGAAAGCACTCCAGTCACCAAGCGGCTGTATCAGTATTGGATAAACTGCTCGCCCTCTGTTTTCCTTCTTTGCGCACAGCCTCCTCTTTCTGGTCAAGCTTCAAACAATGACATCAAGGGCCCGGCCGCCGATTGTTTGTGCCGCTCGGTTTTGGCAAAGCTGCTCCGTCCAGATGTGCCCAACGTGAGAACAGCTAGATTCTGGTCTCTGGGAATGTGCATGTGCGTGAGTTTGTTTGCACACATAGAGTAGTGACCGCGTGTGTACAAGTTAGTGACCAGGCCAAGTATGAATGAAAGAGTGAACGGCTGCTCAGATGTCCGCCAGGGCAGTAACTCCAAACCAACACCACGGCCTCATCCCAGCCCTGTCAAAACACATATCGTGCCTTAATATTTTGGTTGGATGTTCCTGTTTTTCCCCGTCTCGAGGCATTTACGCTCATGTGTGCTATACTCGGAAACACAGTGGACGTCAGGAATGCGTCAAGGAAGAGTTTGGACCCTCGTACATGTTGAGAGGTCTGAGGCTGGGTCGTTTCTTTGTCCTGGTATATGAGCATGGTCCATATAAACAGTGCCTTAAACTAACAATACAATACATTTCAATATAAATGCATCAGTACCTAATACCATGTAACACTTCCACCAGCTCCAGTAACAGGTGGGATAGGATTTGGCATGGACTGGACAAGTTTCTGGATGGAGGCCACATCAATGTTCAGGTTCTCTGGTCAGTTGGTCCAGATTTGGTGGAGGCCTTCCCTGGCACAATTCCGAGGAGAATTCCCTGTAGACTGGGATTGTATCCACTGCTGGTAGACCCGTATGACCGTACGCTTCCATACACCTGCAGATTCAGCTACTTCCTTCACACTATGGTCTTTGGCCACGCCCACATGCAGTCCCTCCTTTTAGCCAATCATTAACATCTGCTTTGGAGCCACATGGAACGAGACATTCCCTGCACTGTAGCACCTCTTCCCAATCTATGGATCCCGCCACTCGCACCTCACAGGTGTTTATAGCCCCATCATCCTCATGCAGCGCCATCTGCAGGAGTCTGAAGTTACTACCACCTCAAGAGGACTCATTTTTTTGTCCGTTGAGCTTATACATCTATATATACAATATTAGAGTGAAGGTTTCAATCACGGCCATAAATATCAAAACAGCCCTATAGGATTCTGGGTACCACTTTAGAACCTGACTCCCTTTATAAAGAGGTTAATGGGTTAATAATGACTTTATTATGGAGTTTAATTATTAGATCGTAAAGCTTAACACTTTATGGTAAGACACTTTGTGAAGTGTTTATGGTCTAACCATTAACAAACTCATTTTTAAAAGACCATTCATAAATAAATAGCCTTTAAAAAGGCAGCCATATTTTAAAGTGGTGCCAGATTCTAGTTATTCAAGTCAAGGCTGTAGACACCAACATATAAAATAGCAGAGATGGAGATATGGAGAAATATCATACTGTGTACATCAAATCAAATCAAACCACTTTATTGTCACGTCACATTTTCACAGGTGTGAAGGTGAGTGAAAAATTTAGGTGTGTAGTCCCTTACAGTACTTCAATAAAAAAAAAATATGACAATAAATATATACAGTACTAAACACAAAATCTCTGTTACACTAATTTACAGTTATGAATAAAGGTTATGAATAAAAACTATGATATATGCGAATGTACACATTACCATATAGCACTATGGTAAGGCTGAGGTAGATGAGAGATGCAGGGTATATACAGGACATAGAATATTATATATGTATATACATACACTACAGATATACAGTGTGGATGGAAGATAACAGTAGGTCAGTCTATATGTGTGAGTGTAAATATGCTAATGTAAAGGGCAGAGTGATGACTGTCCATGGAGATCACCGTTTAGATGATATAGGTGAGATGTGCTGAACCAGGTCCATATACTGATGCATCAGCACTACTGGCTGTTCAGTAGCCTGATGACTTGGGGGAAGAAACTATCTCGGAGGCGGCTGGTTCTGGTTCTGGCTTCGGAACCTCCTCCCACTCGGCAGCTGTGAGAACAGACAGTGGCTTGGGTGGGTGGAGTCCTTTAGAACCCTCCTGGTTTTCCTCAGGCAGCGGCTGGTGTATGAATCCAGGAGGTTTGGAAGCTGAACCCCGGTGATGTACTGAGCTGTCCGCACCTCCCTCTGCAAAGCTTTCCGCTCGATAGCAGTGCAGCTTCCATACCAGGTGGTGATGGAGCCAGTTAAAATGCTCTCCACAGGACACGTGTAGAATGTTCTGAGGATGCGGGGGTCCATGGCAAACCTCTTCAGCCGTCTGAGAAAGAAGAGGCGCTGTTGTGCCTTCTTCACCACCCAGGTGTGTTCAGTCCATGCGAATTCCTCTGTGATGTGAACACAGAGGAGCTTAAAGCTGCTGACCCTCTCTACAGCGGTGATGGGGGTGTGCACTCTCTCCTGCTTCCTGAAGTCCACTATCAGAGTAGATGTGGTGTATCAGGATACGGACTGGTTCGGACTCTCATCAGTTGGAGCTGTTATGTGTACAACTGTAGAGTCTTTAGGACCACTAACTACATCCATTTAGCTGGGTGTGTCTAAACGTTTGACTGGTCATGTATTCATTAAGGTGCTATAACTGTTTATTAACGCTTTGTAACATGCCTATGACCTAAGTAATAACCATTTATGAACTAATTGTAAGCCCCTCATTGACTCCTTACAAGGAGAGCCTTATTCTAGAGCGGTACTGGATTCTGGTTGTTGGTTAACCCTTATCCAGGTTGTCATTGACTCCAGCACTTGCATACTGCTCCGGCACTGCTTGAGAAAACGGCCCCTGATGCAAAACACATATTAAGATATTGGCTGTGTCCTACAGAAACATCAGAGCAAAGACAAATCCGATTTCCCAGCTGGGCTCTGATAGAGCTGTCACTGTCTCGCCTCGAAAGATCTGCGACTAACGCGCCGAAACATCTGCTAACCTCGAGCTGTTTTGGGGAACTTGGCAAACGGCAGATTTGGGGTTTCTAAGCATATCTGCAGCGGGGCAGGGAGTGTGCACGTCTTGCTCGGCATGTGGCGATTTGCCTCTGGTGTCTGTAACATGGTTTTAATGCAGTATATCTGAAAGTTTCCCATCACAATATCCGTTTCGCATCACCCTGACCGCCCCGAGCTCTGGGAAAGGATGGTTTTATGCTACAAACTTTATTTGCCTCTGAAAGACTTCTCTGTCCAGGCCTGCACCGTGCATCTGTCTCTTAGAACGCGCCAGTCAATGGTCATTGTAGCAATGTTAAATCGATGCTTGTGCAGAGTCACAATAGATTAGCTTGGTTTCATTTGATTGGGGGAATAATCGGAGGCAGAAAGAGGCTTTCTCCTCAATGCTGGGGCTTATAGAGCCACTGGGACCGAATGAAAGCTGCACTGTGGCCGGCTGGAAGACGATATGAACACTACTGCTCTGTCGGTGACTGGGAGAGTTATGCCCGTAATGAATTAGCTTAGGAGGGATCTTTAATGAACATCCTGTCATGAGGTAGTGTTCCGTAGTCAGTAGTCCTGTGTTTTCACACATCTGTAAGTACACAGTCTGAGCTATGATGGGAACATCACTGGTATAGCTGATTGGTACAGTAGAGTGGGTAACAGCTCTGGCTTTCATGCTCTAGACAGGGGTCCAGTTCCCTACCTGGGCAAACATGCTACACTTTTACCAATAAGGCTTAACAATACCTTCACCTACTTGTGTAAGAAATGACCAAATAGATCAAATAACCGAAGGCTCTCTGGATTAAAACCTCTTCTACGTGCTGTAAATGTAAAGACTGAGTGCAGCCAAATGTGTAGGCCACCTGGTTGGTTGGTGGTTGGGCTAGCGTAATGGTAACACCTCTGCTTTTCTTCCTGTAGACTGGGGTTCGGTCCCCTACCTGGGCAAACACGCTACACTGCACCAGTGGGCAGGACTTCTACCATTGCCTTCGCCTACCTATGTAACACATGATCAAACTGAAGGGGACTCTGGATAAGAACATCTGCCTAACACCATAAATGTAAAGACCGGGTGCCGCCAATTGTAGGCCAGTGTGTAGCGTAATGGGTAACACCTCCACCTTACCTGCTGTTACTGGGCTTCGGTCCCCTACCTGGGCAGGAGCCCTACACTATACAAATGAGCATCCTGCAGTCTGACTCCATTTACCATCAGTATTTAGGTGACCGCCAAGATTATCAGCGTTTGTGTGGCTGGTGTATATGATCATATCTTCAAAATGTCAATCAAATATTCAAAAATATTTATAACTGTGCATAAACATGTCCATTTGTATAGTTTCCTAATTATTTTTTAATCTAACAATAGAGATCTTATTTATTTTTGGTAATTCTTATTTTGTAACTTGCACATTGGTCCACCTTTTTTCCTGTACCTGTTCTTGTCATGCTCCCGGCCTCTTCCTCGTCTCCATCGCACTCCCAGAATTCCCAGAATACCCAGCTCCGTGACATCATGTTCACGTGCGCTCTAGCAACCAATCACGCCCTCCATTCAATGTCTCCCGAATTTTGATCCCTTTCACCGGGTGTCAGTCAGCTATGTTTGCATTTGTATGGGTTCTCGTGCTATTGCTAGTGTAGCCCTCTTTTACCAGAGAGGGTCTAGATATTTATTTAACCTGAGCTTGTGGGTCTGGTTTTCACCAGTTATCTGTATTACCCCTGTAACTTAAGTTGTTGGTGTGCCACGCATACAATATACCCAATCTGTAGCTCAGTGAAATATACTGTCTTTTTTAAACTGTGAAAACACAAACTTGTCTGTACAATACAGTAGAGAATTGGTCACTCATTTTAATATTAATAATACCCTTTTTTTCCAAAAGCCGGGCAAAACCAAAGGAACAAAATAACAATGGTTGCAGGCCTGTTTAGTCCCGTTGCAAGACGCAGCGGAAACCGTTTTTTAGTGGCAGTTCATACTCACAAGTCAGTTTTGTCCAGCTCCAGCTCACCCGCAACGTCCTCACGCGCACTCACGAACAATCCACATCTCCTTTGGTTTTCCCTCTGGATATCGACCGAAGAGTTGAACGCTGTCCAACCCGAGGAACCTCAAACAGAGTCGGGAACATTACCGAGCTGCAACAGCTCTTCTACTTCTTCCTATTCCGACGTGCTCTCTCCTGGGACTGTACGGTGCTTCACCTCCCCTACCTGAACCCGCCCCTGGACTACTCTCCTAGGAGGAAAGGAATGACTGGCACTCAGAGAGCCCAATTGTATTTCAGAACTTTTAGCAATAAAACTAGGTAGTGCAGCACATGGAAACAGAATGTTCCTATCAAACCCAGCATATTAAAAGGACATAAGTACAACATTATTACAAGGGTCAAGATTTCACCCTGGGTTACACTATATGGCCAAATCTTGGATTACCGAGTGGTCTCTAGTTTTCGTCTGTCGTTTCTCATGTCTGGACCTTTTGGCCTGTGTTTTTCTTATTCTCCTCTTTTTGCTGAACCCTTTGGATTCATTTTCCCTGGTTGGACTGTTTTTTGGCTTTTCACCTGGACTGTTTTCCGACTCTGATCTCGTCTTTCCTTCTGGTTTGTTCACCCCGTTTTGCTGTTTCTACTCTACAAGCGTCAGGTCAGTCCTGCCCATGTGACAGCACTACTGCTATTCTGCTGTAACGATGCAAATTTCCCCATGTGGGATAATAACAGGCCGTCTTATCTGATCTGATCTGATCTGATCTGATCTTATCTTATCTTATCTTATCCTTGGGCTAGACTCCTAACAACCTTTACCTACCTGTGTAAGAAATTATTAAACTGTGAGGCACTCTGGATAAGGGCGTCTTGTAAATTCTGCACACGTAAAGTCCGAGTGCCACCAAATGTAGACTGGTTAACTTTGTGATCAGTACAGCCTAACTGGTACCAGCTCTGCCGTTTGTGCTGTAGTCCTTGGGCAAGACCCCTAACACTACCTCCGCCTACACGTGTGAGAAATGAAAAAATCGTAGGTCACTCTGGATGAGAGCATCTGCCACTTAATATTCTCCCCATTACACATTAATAATAATATTATAATATTAATGCTGCATTTATCAGCGGGTAGTGATTGAGGAAGTAGTGCAGACATGTCAGCTGTAACGCTGCACAGTAAGACTGGTAGGTGTGCAGGGAAGGTAGAGGAGTGTGTCGACAGACTGTAGTGGGCGTAGGAAGGGGCTCTAGATTAGTCCAGGTGTATGTTGAGAGGGCATCAGTGTGTTCAGTGATCTGACCACCTCCGGGGAGAAAGCTGTTACAAAGCCTGGTGGTGGTGGTGGATCAGATGCTCTGGTACCTTCTGCCAGATGGTAGGAGGATGAATAGCAGGGGCAATTGTAGAGTCTGTTGGGGCCCTAGGCAAAAACTCCCAGGGGGTCCTCCAACCAGCATTCAGGACCACTTCCTGTTAGAGTTTCTGATGCCAAATTCACTCACTATACTGGCAGATGATTTGGCTTAGTGGCTTGAAGCACATATCTGCCAGTATAGGGAGAAACCATGTGTGGAAATAAGTTAAATAAACTCCAGTTTGAGCTTTCAAACAAATCCAAGCAGTAGCAAATAAGAATAAGCATACATACGAGAGATGGACTCTGTGAGGACGCCACTTTAATGAGAGCATAATCTCTGTTTGAGATACATTCATCATCAACATAATAATATCTGCACACAGAAGGAGGTGTGGGAGTGCGGTGGTGTTGGGAAGGGAGATAAAGGTGACCAGTATCAATAACTGATGATAGATTTAGACTGATATGATCAATATTTATTGAGCTACACATACAGAAGTCTGTCTCTCAGTATGGCGTCGGGTCGCCGTGTTTGCTAACCCAACACGCCAGACGTCTCGGTATGGAGCTGTAGAGGTTCCTGATGGTGTCCTGTGATAATCCATCCCATGCAGCTCGAACATCCTCACACAGTTCCTGCAGATGGTGCGGTAGGGGTGGAGGTAGAATGACACTAGGCCTTCTGGACGTGTGGTGGCAAACTGTTCATCTCGGTTCTGACCACGGTGCCTCCACACACGGATTCGTTGGGCGTCTCCACCAAGACTAAAGCGGGACTCGTCACTGAAGATGACCCGCTGCCATTCTGAGTCACTCCATGACAGTCTGGTACGACACCACTGCAGTCTTTGGTGACGGTGACGTGGTGTTAAGGACAGTCGTGGTAACGGTCTGTGTGCATGTAGTCCTGCGTGGTGCAGCCGTCTGCCAATGGTGCTGCACTAACAGGATGACTCATGGAGGACACCACTGCTCGCTGGATGTCTGTAATCGTGGTTGCTGGGTCAGTCCAGATCTCAAGCCTATGGTTGATTCCTTCTGTTCTTCTTTCTGCTACGTAGAACCCTCCTCAGTTTGGTCTAAGAACATCTCATCCTGCATTTTGCTCTTCAGTGGGGAATCTCATAGACGTCTTCACGTCACCATGTTTCCCCCCACTCTTCTTCCTCTCTCACGGTTGGCTGGTCAGTTAGACAGTGAGCTCTTTCTCTCTCGCTTCTTCTATCTGTTCTTCCTCTCTCTGTCTTTGTTCGGTGTGGAGCTGTGGTCCGGGTTAGCGCGTGGAGCATACCCCAGTGCCAAATTCATTTCAACCAGGGGCACAGGGGACACATACCCAGCGCTTTTCAATGAACAATTGTTATTCTGCCCACTGCATGCTTTCCGAGACCACACTGGACTCAAACAGAAATGACAGAACTGTATCAGTCTAGCAACAAATGAACGAACATTGTTTAGCTTGAATAAGAATTTGGGCCATTTCCCACCATCTATTCAGAATCCAAGTGTTTACAAAGGCCTTGCACGTGTGCTCTGCCCCCTTCGTCAAACATACCGAACAATGGAACAAATTATAATGAGTCATATACCCTGCAAATCATTTATGATCCGAACCCAATTAAAAAAAAAGTTTACAACTGTTTACAACGAGTGTCATATTTGATGTCCTGTGTGTACACTATACAGAGTCAACGAACAAACAGGTCCGGTTTGGACACCTACCAAAACCTTTATTGCCACCATCATACGGAGCCACATAGGGTTCCAAGCCACCAGGGGCCTCACAAATAGACCAACCCTGGCAGAAAGTGTGTGGACCCCTCACCATCACACCTAGAAGAGCATGTTTGGACATCCCATTCCAAACCCATGGTCCTTCACCGTAGCCTCCACTCCTCTGGGAAGGCTTTCCACAACGTCTTGGAGAGTGTCTGAGGGAATCCATGCCCATTAAGTCAACAGAGCATTGGTGAGGTCAGGCACTGATATTGGACTGGCTTCAAGTCCTTCTCCAAGTCCCTCCCAAAGGTGTTGAGTTGGACTGAGATCGGGGCTCTGTGCAGGCCACTGGAGTTCCTTCACACCGAGCTCAACACACCATGTCTTGATGGAGCTGGCTTTGTGCACAGGGGCACAGTCATGCTGGGACAGGGAACGGTCTTCCACCAAACTGCTGCCATGAAGTATG
>JAMWET010000935.1:237500-257500 GCA_024036415.1 Prochilodus magdalenae
CCTGTGGGGGTCCTGTGGGGGTCCTGACCATTGAAGAACAGGGTAATACAGTATACAGAGACACAGATGGACTACAGTCTGAAACTACCGAGTGTCCTATATGGTCAGTGGAGCTGATAGAATGGACAGAAGGTGCATCAACATGGAGATAGCTAATTTTCTGATATAGCCGATTAGCCTCGCTGTACAGACACAGGCTGCATCTATTCCCACCCCACTGTTATGAATCAGTGTTGATTATTTGTCTCTCGTTTGTGGGGAGTTTCTGGAATGGACACTGCTCATCCCACCTCTGCGTTTGACTCGATGCTCCTGAAGCGTGGTTTGAAACTAATCAGCACTGGCCTGGGCAAACACGAGCGACTCAGGCGCTTTGCTAGGCTAAACGTGACAGCTTAGTGGGAAGGCTCCATTCGGGTTAATTAACTTAGCTGTCATTTGCACAGCTGTGCCTTTTCAAGCAAATCAATACGGCCACAGGCTGCTTAACCGTTAGCCACCTGCTATCAGCTCCTGGGTCGCCCAGCTGGTCGCTGGCCACTCATCTATATCCACCTGCGGCGCTCTTTGATAAAGTAAACTTGGGTGATATGAATGTGCTTGGGTGAGTCTCAAATCGAGTCCTAGCTCTGTATTACTCTTTAGAGAACGCAGGTGAGGCCAAAAGACAGAACGCTAATGGCATTGGCCCTATTCTCACTCTTCTATCCTTTATGTGCTTTGGGTTCTTTAATCATCCAGGCTAGTTTTTTTGTTGTACCATAGGTCAGAGGTCTTTAGCCACTGCCATACATCCCTAAAATCACCCAGAGGGTAGGCCTGCGTTTCTAGGCTGTATACGAGGAGTCCTTCACTTTGGATCAGCCTACTATGGTGACGTTGCTTACCTTGGCTGAAGCCTAGACTTTGGAATGCAGATATTTCTAAGGTTGCCACCTTTCAGAAATGAAAATAAAGCACGGGGGGGCGTGGTCTTGTGTGAGTGACGTCTTTGAAATCGCGTCCAGTGGGATCAATCATGTGTTTGTCGGACATTTACGGTAATACGGAACAAAGCGCGTCCCATGTTTGAGCTAAAACCGGTGGGAGGGATTGTGATCATTCATGTGTGTGTGACAGACATGTATATCAGATATTTACAGAAATACGGAACAAATTTACAGACATTTATGGAAATATGAAACAAATTTACGGACATTTATGGAAATATGGAACAAATTTACGGACATTTATGGAAAATACAGAACAATTTTACGGACATTTATGGAAATATGGAACAAATTTATGGACATTTATGGAAATATGGAACAAATTTACAAACATTTATGGAAAATACAGAACAATTTTACGGACATTTATGGAAATATGGAACAAATTTATGGACATTTATGGAAATATGAAACAAATTTACAGACATTTATGGAAATATGAAACAAATTTACGGACATTTATGGAAATACGGAACAAATTTACGAACATTTACGGAAAAAACAGAACAATTTTATGGACATTTATGGAAATACGGAACAAATTTACAGACATATATGGAAATATGAAACAAATTTACAGACATTTATGGAAATATGAAACAAATTTACGGACATTTATGGAAATATGAAACAAATTTACGGACATTTATTGAAAATACGGAACAAATTTACGGACATTTATTGAAAATACGGAACAAATTTACGGACATTTATGGAAATATGGAACAAATTTACGGACATTTATGGAAATATGGAACAAATTTACGAACATTTACGGAAAATACAGAACAATTTTACGGACATTTATGGAAATATGGAACAAATTTATGGACATTTATGGAAATATGAAACAAATTTACAGACATTTATGGAAATATGAAACAAATTTACGGACATTTATTGAAAATACGGAACAAATTTACGGACATTTATGGAAATATGGAACAAATTTACGAACATTTACGGAAAATACAAAACAATTTTACGGACAGTTATGGAAATATGGAACAAATTTACGAACATTTACTGAAAATACAGAACAATTTTACGGACATTTATGGAAATATGGAACAAATTTACGGACATTTATGGAAATATGGAACAAATTTACGAACATTTACGGAAAATACAGAACAATTTTACGGACATTTATGGAAATATGGAACAAATTTATGGACATTTATGGAAATATGAAACAAATTTACAGACATTTATGGAAATATGAAACAAATTTACGGACATTTATTGAAAATACGGAACAAATTTACAGACATTTATGGAAATATGGAACAAATTTACAAACATTTACGGAAAATACAAAACAATTTTACGGACAGTTATGGAAATATGGAACAAATTTACGAACATTTACGGAAAATACAGAACAATTTTACGGACATCTATGGAAATACGGAACAAATTTACGGACATTTATGGAAATATGGAACAAATTTACGAACATTTACGGAAAATACAAAACAATTTTACGGACAGTTATGGAAATATGGAACAAATTTACGAACATTTACGGAAAATACAGAACAATTTTACGGACATTTATGGAAATACGGAACAAATTTACAGACATATATGGAAATATGAAACAAATTTACAGACATTTATGGAATTATAAAACAAATTTACGGACATTTATGGAAATATGGAACAAATTTACGGACATTTATGGAAATACGGAACAAATTTACGGACATTTATGGAAATATGGAACAAATTTACGGACATTTATGGAAATATGGAACAAATTTACAAACATTTATGGAAATACGGAACAGATCGTGTCTCGTATTGGTTTAATATGAACGGACGGTGTGAAGGACGAGTGAAGGACGGTCTCTGGCTGTTGCATGCTACTGTGATGTAGGTCCTCTGCACTTTATGGTTCTCTGTGGGGATTTTTTAGGCGATGACACGTACACCAGGATCATTTCCATGTTGGGAAAGTCCTGAATCCCTTTGTGAGCTACATGTTTACAGCTCCGAGTTGATTTGAGACAGACCATATAATGAAAGATGTGGCAACACAAAGGTGGTTGTGAAACATACAATAGAGAATGCCATGGGAATTGTTTGCTGTGTTCCCAGACCTTCTCTCTCTCTCTCTCACTCTCTCTCTGTCTCTCTCTCTTTCTTTCTTTTGGCAATTCAGAAAGGAAAGAGCAGTTGGTCCAGCTAGACATGTTTACCACCAACATTCAATAAAGGGCTCTCTGAGCACAGTGCGGCTTTCACAGTGAACCTGGAGTAATTAGCATTGCGTAATTTCCCGCATCCTCGCTCGCTTTTTACAGGCTCATTTCACCAGCAAAACAAGCCCCGGCTCCCCGAGAGTAAACTCTGCCCATGTTCTGAGGGCTCGAGTGTGTTTCGGGGGGCCGAGCACAATCAAACCACACCGAACGCACAGACAATCTTCCCTTTCATCTCCCAGAAGCTGGAAAGAAGCCCGTCTGTGTCCTGCCATGGCCGAAAAATACCCACCCGGCTTTCAGAAGCTACGGCCTTCTCTTTTTTATTCTGGGCCTCGACGTTCTTTGAATGTGTCCCCCCCCCCACTCCTCCTCCTCCTCCTCCTTCTTCTCCTTCTCTCTCTTCTTTGCGCTAACCTTTTGATCTAAATCTTCTTAACTTGAAATGAAGTGCTTCGGCTTCTTGAAGAGTCGGCTCTTTTCAAATCAGTGTTCGTCTGAAGAAACAAATCCGCTTCAGAGAGAGAGAGAGAGAGAGAGAGAGAGAGAGAGAGAGAGAGAGAGAGCCGGAGAGAGAAAGACAAGAGCGACTATTTGGAATTGAAGAGAGGGCTTCAGCTCTCAGCAGGGAGTTGGAGTGTATAACAAACATATACCATGACACCATACTGAGTTCACAAGGAGACATACCCCTCTGAGTTGGTGGGCTTGGATGTGTTGTTTGTTTGTTTGTTTGTTTGTCTCTGTAAATATTTATTTACTTTTTAACACACATAAAAATTAAAGGTGATCAACCACCTATTAGCTGTGAGGCAAAGGTTACCATTAAGGCTGACCCTCAGGTCACACAGCAGGCGACTAAGTTGCTCATGTTGCCCTGAATTTGCCTCTTGTGGGCGTGTTCTAAGCTGCTTGCCTTGCCTCTTGTGGGCGTGTTCTAAGCTGCTTGCCTTGCCTCTTGTGGGCGTGTTCTAGGCTGCTTGCCTTGCCTCTTGTGGGCGTGTTCTAGGCTGCTTGCCTTGCCTCTTGTGGGCGTGTTCTAGGCTGCTTGCCTTGCCTCTTGTGGGCGTGTTCTACGCTGCTTGCCTTGCCTCTTGTGGGTGTGTTCTAGGCCGCTTGCCTTGTCACTTGTGGGCGTGTTCCAGGCTGCTTGCCTTGCCACTTGTGGGCGTGTTCTAGGCTGCCAATTATTACTGAGGAACGAACCTTTATGTAAACCTCACTGCCTGCATTGGTGGCTAGCTTTATTTGCCGGTTAGCAGCCACTGGTTAGGTTGGTTAGGGTAACCTGGTTAGGCTAATTAGGCCAACCTACCTAGCTTTCAAGCGGCCAGAGGCACCATCAATGTCCATCAATGACCATCAGTTCTTTTTTTCTCAGATGTGTATGTACAAAGACGCATCATATAAACTGGGGAAAGGAGAAACGCCGGCTATGAGCTTCTCCATGTTTAGCACCACACCGCTGAGAACTGGAACCAAATGCTGCTAGGAGCTAAAAGTTCAGGGAGCAGGAGAGCTCAGACCCCCGTGTCTATGATTGGTCCAGTGGTTTACAAAGTGCCTTCACCATAGTGAGTTAGTGTGTCATAATTCAGTGAGTTCCCATAAAGTTGGGAAAATCTCGACTTGATTTGTCAGTATTCAGTAAAATTCAGTAAAAATCTATTAAGGATTCAGACATTAGAACCTCAAGACATAGGGATTCAGTTTTACACTGTTGAACCCCAGGGCACTAATCCAGAGCGAAAAACATCCCACACCATAATTTATAGAGAACTCTCTACTGGAATTTTAATGTCAGGAACAAAGTGACTTCGGCACTTCCAATCTAAAAGTCAGGAAGTCTTTATTAGACACAACGATATTCAGACTCAAGGAGAGAACGTGAGAGACAGGCCAGGGTCGAACGTCACAAAGTCATAAAGCCAGTGCACAGAGCCAGGAGGAGATTAAAAGAGGGGTCGAGAGAGCAGGCAGGTAGGTCACAGCGCTGAGAGAGCAACAAGGAAGGCGAACGGAACTGAAGGGGAATCCGGAAGCAAGAGTAAACAAAGAGAGGTTGAGAACGGTAGTAGCAGAGATCTAGAGAAGTGCTCGCTATGCAAACTGGGTGTAGCAATACCTCGCCAGGCGGATGTGAGGAGTTTACATAGCGGATGAGAAATGAGGGGCAGATGGCCAATCAATACTCTGGTGACCTAGAACGCGGAAGCGGAGTATGAGTGGGTGATCCGGGGACTGTGGCCGTGACAGCCTCACTGATGGAGCCTGGGACATTGGAGGCGGTCGGGAAACCCGGAAGCGTTACATTTAAGATCCTGTTGAAGTGAAGTTGAACGATTTAGATTTATCATTTGCTGTCCCAGATTTAAATAGTCCATTTATAATCTGGAATAATACAAATCTAGGCTGAAACTAGCTAATCTAATGAAACTTAAAGAGAAAGGGAGCGTTGGTGTACCAAACAGGCAGTTCCACTACTGGTCGGCTCAGATCAAACTTGTTCTTAGGTGGTCCACTAATAGAACTAGCTCATTAGGGGTCCATGACATGTTCCCCTCTCACACTTCACTCTTTACCATTGATTGATAATGTGGAACAGTACTCCAGTGCTCTGCTAACTTGAAGGGATGTCAAGAAGTATCTAAAGATACCTAAATGTCTCTCTGTCTTCTCCAGTCGCTCCTAATCCTGATTTTCCTTCCCAGCTGCATAATATAGGACTTCTTAATTGGCCTAGACCGGGAATTACACAGATCTCTTGTCTGTTCTTTCCCTGGAATTATGGAGAAACATGGCTTGTCTAAATCTGATTTATTTAGACATCTCCAAATAAGACATTTCATTAACTCTCTTGTAGACAAGGGGGAGTTGCTGGGTCTGACAGAGACGGAACAGCTTTTCTCTGAACAATATGATTCTGATGAGGCTGTGTCTTCTTTGGCAAATTTGAAGGGTATTTGGGAGAGGGACTTGGAAATGAAGTTTGTCTAAGAAAAAAATAATAAAATAAAGATGTCCCACCTTTTATTTTAGCCACACCCCTTTATTTTAAAGCAGGAGGTAAAACTTTTCAATCCTTGTCCATCATGGCCACATGATCCCAGGATTAGATACTATTGTGTCCCAAGCTTAAATAGTGTCCCTGGTTGTCCTTGTAACACTTGGGTTGAGGCGGGATGCAGGAGCATAGTGGTTTTATTAGCTTCAGTCCGGATGACAGGGTTCAAGACACAGGAGGGTATGAGTAAAGACATATCCAAAATAGAAACCAGAAACAAAACAAGGGTAAAGAACTGAAGACAAACACGAACACTACAAAATAACGAAAACAAGAACACGAGATTTACACCAGGAAAACAACCAGGTCTAACAGGGACAACAGCTCAGCACTAACACGAGGAAAAACTACAGAGACTTCACAAACAGACAGGGCAAACAAAGGGGTCTTAATACACGTCCTAATGGGTAACAGATAGGTCTCAGGTGTGGGAGTGGGCGGAGCTAGGGGAAGCAGGAAGAGCTGTGCTATGACAAAGTAACCAGAGGGGGCGTTGTGAGACACGAACAGGGACAGGCAGACAGATAGACAGACAGAGATGTAACAGTCCTCCTGTCTCCATCTCAACACACTGCAGTCCCCATCGTTCACCTTTCTGTGGTATCAACATCACATGCTCACAACCCATCCATCCTGAACTGCTCCTCTGTAATCCTTGCCTGAGTGCTGATGGCCTTCACCTGTTCCTGATCACTCTGTTCGTAAACATACCTGCTCAGTTAATGTCTTTCTAAGCGGAGTATTGCCAGCCTTTCTTGAGCGCCCCCCTGTGTTCATATGTCTCGTGTATTACCCCAGCGTTGGCTCCTGGTTTACTCTCTTGGGCAAAACCTTACACTAAGTGTTGACTAGCTAACATGAAGTAATACACTAACAATGGTTACAGTGCTTGACTAGTGTTAAGTAAACATGTTACAGTTGTTCCATGCCTGATTATCGTTAGTTAAGCACTGTTAAGGTATTACGTCATGTTAATAATGTGCTACTTCCTGTTCATGTAAAGTAGTACCCTGTCCTGGTTGTGGCTCTGGTATTGGTGGCCTGGTTGTTTGTTCTTCTGGTTACTGACTCTTCACCATGTCTGTTTTGGTTGTCAATTCAAGTTTTAATGACTATCAAACAAGAAGAAACTAAACCAAACTAGAAACAAAACACAACGATGACCCAAACACAAGCTACCAAAAACCAGCTGACACAGACAAAAGCAACCGACTGGGAGACAAACAACTAACAAGGAGACTCAACCAACATGGAGACACAGGAGTCCAAACACTAGCAGGGGAACAAACACCAAGCACGAACAAAGGGGACAACATGGAGTATAAAACAACAAGGGCTAACGAGAAACACCTGGGAAGGGGCGGAGCCAGAAACAGGTGAGGGGCCTGACAAGAGGGCGGCGCCAGGAGGAGCGAAAGACCAAAACAAACAGAGGCACATGGAACAGAGTGACAGACAGCACATGGACATGACAAGACAGAAACAGGAAGCCAGATAAAACAGACAGACATGAACCGGACAGGGCAGGGTGTGACACAGAGTCATCTACTGCCAAGCAATTTTTAGTTCAAATCAGCTAAACTTGTCACCACCACACCGTCAGTACTGAAACTGGAACGTCCGGTTTGGTTTCGGTAGTGTTATGGCCGTTTACTAGTGATGAAATGAACCAGTTAAAAGTCTGAGCTCCAGACTGGAAGAGCCAGAGATACTGTATGCTGCTGTCGGGCCAGAACCTTTTGTCTTAACTTTTAATGGAAGTTAATAGAAAAACTATTTTTTTTTTTTTTTATTTCGTCTGTTTCGGTTCATTCATTCTAAAAAATTTTACACAACAAAAAGGACACCTGGCATTTTTAAACTAGATTCCAGATGTGTCTCCTGTCCCTGGAACCTCCTTGTGAAATTACCTTTCTGATTTTAAAGGGACAACACAATCAGTATTTTTGTGCAGAATCATTTTTGACACTGAATTTATTTTTACCAGTTTAACACACTTAACCCTTCACATCAAGATCACTGTTATATAGCATATATGCTCAGTGTATATAGCGTATATTGTACATTTCCCTAATTCATATACATACATATATTTGTCTTCTCTCTAGTCTTTTCTTTCTTATTTAGTACTTAGTATTTGTACTGTAACTGTTTGGTACTTGAAGTCCGGGAACAAGTGTAGAATAAGAATTTCATTGTACAGTGCAGCTGCTTGTTTCTCTGTACATATGACGATAATGCTTGAATCTTGAATCTTGAATCTTGAATGCACCATGTGGAAGAAGAAGAAATGAAATCACATATCAGTAATAACATGCAGGCCAATACAACCTTACAACATGAATGCAGACACGGTTTAACGGCCCATTCTGCTAAAGCTGCTCAATAATCACCACACGAAATCCCACTGAATATCTACACAGCAGCATTGAGTGTGTGTGTCTGTGTGTGTGTTCTGGTAATAGTTCATTTATGGAGACCGCATGTCACAAATAACATTTCTGGGAAAATCTAATAATGCAGGTAGTTCACCTTTCGGATACAGAGGTTAAGGTTGATGTTAGGTTTAGGTGTAGTATTATTGAGGTACAGTAACACAAACGACAACAACCGAAAGTTTTGAGCTAGTTGAGCCTTTTTGCACTTTGATGTAATCAAAACTTAGGAATCCGTTTGGCAAAAGCTGACCAAAGCCATTTCATTGGCATGGGTGATTACGCGATATCTCGATATATCACGATAAAGCAAGAGTTACTTTTGATTTCAGGTTGCTGGTCAGGTGGTATTTAGCTACAGTAAAACACAGGCCAGTCTTACGTCCCCATTATGGTAATAAAACATGTGTGTGTTTGACTGAATAGCTCATACCGTTGAATGGCTCATAGTGTACACAGCGTTGCTAATGACCCGGTCACTCCAGGAATGTCCCTTCTCTTTCATGTAGTTACCTGTTTATTGTTGTCCTGCTGAAATTAGCATCTAAGTGCTAAGGCGGTGAGCTAAGTGCCAAAGTAAACACTGTGGCTTTTCATCATTTACTCCTTGAGGTCATCACATGGTATGACCTCAGCCATGACATCAGTGGTAAAAGACTAGGCAGTCCCCTGACCGCTTCACAGCTACACGACAAGAAGTGGTTCTCAGCAGGTGAAGCAATCTTAACAATAAGCTCACTGGACAATAAACTGGTCACCTGTGACTGAAACATACCTACTAGCCTGTAGTTCCACCACTAGCACCAATAACAGTAGACCGACTGTCATGGAGTGACTCAGAATGGCAGCGGGTCATCTTCAGTGACGAGTCCCGCTTTAGTCTTGGTGGAGACGCCCAACGAATCCGTGTGTGGAGGCACCGTGGTCAGCACCAAGATGAACGGTTTCAGAAGACCTGGTGTCCCTCCACCTCCACCCCTACCGCACCATCTGCAGGAACTGCGTGAGGATGTTCAAGCGGCATGGGATGGATTATCACAGGACACCATTAGGAACCTCTACAGCTCCATACCGAGACGTCTGGCGTGTTGGGTTAGCAAATACGGCGGCCCGACTCCGCCATACTGAGAGACAGACTTCTGTATGTGTAGCTCAATAAATATTGATCATATCAGTCTAAATTTATCATCAGTTATTGATCCTGGTCACCTTTATCTTCCTTCCCAACACCAACGCACTCCCACACCTCCTTCTGGGTGCAGCTGTTCTGTTGACGATGAGTGTAAATGCTACATTCCGGTGCTGCCGGTATGTGCAGGTATATGGAGATCACAGACTAATGACTAATCTGCCAGTTCAAAGGAAAAACAATCTTTTTAACATTTTATTTTTATTTATTTGTTATTTATACCGGAATACGAAAATATGAAAATATCAAACACGACCTGATTAAAGCAGAAAAGGATCTTAAAGGCCCAAAATAACATGACTGAGCATTAAACCTGACTCAGATTCAATTAAAGAGCTAATTGTTTTTTCTGGTTGGCTGTGTGGGACACAATCAGGCTTAAATAAGGATAGGCTTCCCTGTGTGGGTGTGCGGGTACGTGGGTGGCTGGCTGGTGACACGTGTGTGTGTATATATGTGTACGTGTGGTGGGAGATATGGGCTCCGGGGATTAACCCCTAGCAGCTCTCTGTCTCCTCCTGGGTCATGGGTGCTAACGCACAGACGCTGGCAGGCTAGGAGAAAGCTGAGTGGCTCTGGTTAAAGAGGGCAAAGAGCATTTCAGTCATGCATGGTCTATGACACGGCTGTGTTTGTAACTGCTTGACCTTTTTGGGTGGTCTTTCTCTCCGGTTCTCTTCACGCACTCCCTGGAAAATTAGCCCCATAATGCCGCAGTGGCCCGAGTTAGAACCTCGGCCTGGTTCAGGCATGACTACAGGCTCTGGATTCGTTGAATGACTTGGAGTCAGCCCTAAACTAAGGAACCGCAGTCCCGGTCACCAGCTGGTCTACACACATCTGGAATTAAATCATATTAGGGTTTATTCATTGTATAAGCCTCTTATCTTCCGGGGTTGAGATAGGTTGGAGGTTTGGGTGGTGTGGGGTTTTCCAGAACCTATTCCAAAACTTATTGGAACAGCGGGATAGCAGGAAACACCCTGGGCAGGTCACCAGTCCGTCCCAGAGCAGACATATGTAATATTAGCTTATATTATGTCTTATATGTATATAGTATATCTTATATATGATATCTCTGCAAGTAAACATATCTCATGTCTAGTTGATATTTATCTTAAAATTCGAATTTTGAAATTGTTGTCAGGTTATCTTTGTCTATTAATGTCTATATGTAGTTACATATGTATGTGTATATGTCTATATGTAGTTATTATTGTATGTATGTTTATATGTTTATATGTTGTTATATATGTATGTGTATATGTGTATATGTAGTTATGTATGTATGTATGTGTATATGTCTATATGTAGTTATATATGTATGTGTATATGTCTATATGTAGTTATATATGTATGTGTATATGTCTATATGTAGTTATATATGTATGTGTATATGTCTATATGTAGTTATGTATGTATGTGTATATGTCTATATGTAGTTACATATGTATGTGCAAATGTCTATATGTAGTCATGTTTGTATGTATGCTTATATGTTTATATGTTGTTATATATGTATGTGCCTATGTCTATATGTAGTTATGTACGTATGTGTATATGTGTATATGTCTATATGTAGTTATATATTTATGTATGTTTATATGTTTATATGTTGTTATATATGTATGTGTATTTGTCTATATGTAGTTATATATGTATGTATGTATGTATGTATGTCTATATGTAGTTATGTATGTATGTGTATATTTCTATATGTAATTATGTATGTATGTTTATATGTCTATATGTAGTTATGTATGTATGTATGTATGTCTATATGTAGTTATGTACGTATGTGTATATGTGCATATGTCTATATGTAGTTATATATGTATGTATGTATGTTTATATGTCTATATGTAGTTATGTATGTATGTTTATATGTCTATATGTAGTTATGTACGTATGTGTATATGTATGTATGTATGTTTATATGTCTATATGTAGTTATGTATGTATGTAGTTGTATATTTATGTATATATGTCAATATTTTTATGCATAATGGAGAAAAAATAAACAGAAATTGTGGCCTGTGCACATACCCCACATCTAATATCATAGCGTCCCACTTCTGGCTTGTTGGCCTGTGGACATGTGACCAGGTTTATGTGTGGGAAATAACCTTCCCTGAATTTGTGTTCGAGCGTGTAGTGTATTTTCCATAACTGACAGCGTTATGTCATAATAAGTTTTTTTCTATAGGCCCACCAGGGAATGTAGATTTTGAGACATTCAGGGGGTCCAAGAAGTTAATTAAGGGGTCCCAGACCCCTGTAATTTGCACATGTGTGTGTGTTTGTGTGTGAATGTAAATGTATGCATGTATTTTGTGTGCAGGTTAATGTGTGTGTGTGTGTGTGTTTATGTGTGTCTGTTTGTGTGTTTATGTGTGTGTGTGTGTTTATGTGTGTATGTGTTTGTGTGTGTGTGGTTGTGTGTGTGTGTGTTTGTGTATATCCTGACCGCTCACAGCTGGATCTATTGAAGGGGACAGAGGGGCTTTCCTTGGCTCTTTTCTCTAAGTGGTGTTAAATGGGCTTTTGTGTGTGTATGATAGCCTCAATGACTGTGCTTGTGTTTGGTGTGTGTGTGTGTGTGTGTGTGTGTGTGTGTGTGTGTGATACCCTTTAACACTGCATTTGGCTTTTGTTTGTGTGTGTGTGTGTGTGATACTCTCCATCCCCGGGCGCAGATGAATCTGTTTCTATGGAAGCGGCTCACTGCTCTGCTCCTTTTCATCTGCTAAACCACTTGGCCCTCCGACATACGGAGGGGGGAGAGAGAGAGAGCCTAATGGACAGAGGGAGGGGGACGGCCGGAGCGTAGGTGGCTTCCAGGCGACGGAGGGACGGCTGCCCGCACTCCTTCAGCGCGCGGACACGCTCTCATTTGTCCCTGCACCCTTGGCGTTTATTCACCGTGAATTCTTTTGGAACGCTTCCGCGCTGGTTAATTTACATGTATGCCAACAGGCTTTTAATGTATTTAAATCTTGGAAGATGTTCAAAGGAAAGGCATAATTCCTCTGAAATAGGCCTTTTGAAGGCTTTATCTCCTTCTTTCTCTCCTGGCTAATCTCGCGGCCCCTCAGCACGCCACAGCAATTTTTCTAATGCCAATTAAGCCTGACATTAGCATAAAAACAGCCTTTAAAGTTTAGCGCTCCCTCCTCCTTCTCCGTCCTCTCCCTAAAATAAAGGCTAATACTGAATGGACACTCCTTAGGAAGCCTAAAACAAATGGCGTCCACCCGTAGACCACTTCAGCCAAAGAAAGGTGCCCCTCTCTCCGGCGCTGTTTGTGTTGCCGTCGTTGGAGGAGACGGAGGAAAAAGTCCCGTACTGGCAACTGGACATGTTTCTGGCTAATGAGCAGAAGCCACTGGGAGACCTGATGTGGAATTCTGCGTTCCGTTGGAAGCAAGGTTGTGCTATTAGTGGGCCTGCACTGGCACGCCGCGCTCAATTCTCCACAGAAGCGCCGTAATTGCCACACAGTCGTGTTAGGACTCAGTTAATTACCATCGGAGGCCGCGCACCAAAGCAGGGCCTGAAAACAGGGGAGAACAGAAAAGCCCCGACCATCCATTAGCCACTAATGTGCAAATGCGACCCAGAGGAGGTGCCGAAAATTCTTCGCGGACTCCTCGCATGTTTGCGTGGAACTTACTTGAAAGCACGAGCTCTCCCTCTCCTCCCCTCCCTTTGAAAAAGGGCTGGGAACGTTCTCCTTTCTTGCTCCCTCTCCCTGGGAACCGGCTTTCTTGGTTCTTTTCTACCCCCCCCTCTGCATTTCTCCTCAAACAGCTGGCGTAGGAATCAATTAGCGATGATTATTCGGGGGACATAGCTTATAAATGATGACAAATGACTTCATTCGGCCAGAACTTTGTTTCTCACACTAAGAAGGTCCCCAGTGGCCGGCGAGGGTTATTAATTAGGCGTTGGAAGCATGGTGGGAAATGGAGTCGGTTTTATTACACTCATCATCCAAACAATAGCTGCACCCAGAAGGAATCAACCGACAGGAATGAAACATGGTGGGGAGGCTTGACATCATGAGACGTGTCAAGGATCATCGGCAGACGGCTGCACCACGCAGGACTACATGCACACAGACCGTTACCACGACTGTCCTTAACACCACGTCACCGTCACCAAAGACTGCAGTGGCGTCGTACCAGACTGTCATGGAGTGACTCAGAACGGCAGCGGGTCATCTTCAGTGACGAGTCCCGCTTTAGTCTTGGTGGAGACGCCCAACGAATCCGTGTGTGGAGGCACCGTGGTCAGCACAGAGATGAACGGTTTGTCGTTACACGTCCAGAAGACCTGGTGTCCCTCCACCTCCACCCCTACCGCACCATCTGCAGGAACTGTGTGAGGATGTTCAAGCTGCATGGGATGGATTATCACAGGACTCCATTAGGAACCTCTACAGCTCCATACCGAGACGTCTGGCGTGTTGGGTTAGCGAACACGGCGGCCCGACGCCATACTGAGAGACAGACTTCTGTATGTGTAGCTCAATAAATATTGATCATATCAGTCTAAATTTATCATCAGTTATTGATCCTGGTCACCTTCATCTTCCTTCCCAACCGCACCGCACTCCCGCACCTCCCTCTGGGTGCAGCTGTTCGTTTGATGGGGAATGTGGTGTTATTTTTGTGCTCTTTTTCTCACTCTCTAATTTTCCTCTTGTTTGCATGAAACGAGTTTGCGTTCTCTTGCTGGGAAAGTATGCTGGTCAGTCGGGTCCTATTAAACAGGCTGGTCTCAGTGCACACTGTTGCTTTCATGTCCAGTTTTGTGGGCTGACTGTCCAGAAGAGCCTTGGAGAGAAAAAAACAAGAAGCTAAGCTGCTAAACGGAGCAAGATTAGCAGTCACTGAGCAGACCCCTGCTAAAGACTCCACATCAAAGACGCTTTTGGGCTTTTCTCTTCACCCCCCCTCGGACTTCTTCATGTTCTTCTGCCTGAGAATTCGTTTGGTGCTCTGGTTCTTGCTCTGTCTGGTTCTCTCTCTCTCTCTCTCTCTTTGTCTCTCTCTCTCACTCTCTCTCTCTCTTTCTCTCTCACTCTCTATCTCTCTCTCTCCCTCTTTTTCTCACTCTCTATCTCTCTCTCACTCTCACTCTCTCTTTCTCTCTCTCTCTCTCTCTCTTTGTCATTTCTCAGGTTGGGCTGGAGACTCACTCACACACTCACATACTCACATACTCACTTACTCACTCACTTACACACACTCACTCACTCACTCGCTCACTCGCTCACTCACTCACTCACACTCCCATACTCACTCACTCACTCTCACTCTCTCACACACTCACTCACTCACACACTCACATACTCACTCACTCACTCTCACTCTCTCACACACTCACTCACTCACACACTCACATACTCACTCACTCACTCTCACTCTCTCACACACTCACTCACTCACTCACACACTCACATATTCACTCACTCACTCTCACTCTCTCACACACTCACTCACACACTCACATACTCACTCACTCACTCACTCTCATTCTCTCACACACTCACACACTCACTCACTCACTCACTCACTCACACACTCGCTCACTCACTCACTCGCTCACTCACACACTCACTCACTCTCACTCTCTCGCTCACTCACACACTCACTCATTCTCACTCACTCACTCACTCACTCACTCACTCAATCACTTACACACACACACACACACACTCACTCACTCACTCTCATTCTCTCACACACTCACTCACTCACTCACTCACTCACATACTCACTCACTCACTCTCACTCTCTAACTCACACACTCACTCACTCAATCACTTACACACACTCACTCGCTCACTCACACACTCGCTCACTCACTCTCACTCTCACTCACTCACACACTCACTCACTCTCACTCTCTCACTCACTCGCTCACTCACACACTCACTCACTCTCACTCTCTCACTCACTCGCTCACTCACACACTCACACACTCTCACTCTCACTCACTCTCTAACTCACTCACTCAATCACTTACACACACTCACTCGCTCACTCACACACTCACATACTCACTCTCACTCTCTCACTCACATACTCACTCTCACTCTCTCACTCACTCACTCACTCACTCTCACTCTCTCACTCACTCACTCGCTCACTCACACACTCACATACTCACTCTCACTCTCTCACTCACTCTCTCACTCTCACTCTCTCACTCACTCACTCACTCTCACTCTCTCACACACTCACATACTCACTCACTCACTCACTCACACACTCACATACTCACTCACTCACTCTCATTCTCTCACACACTCACTCACTCACACACTCACATACTCACTCACTCACTCTCACTCTCTCACACACTCACTCACTCACACACTCACATACTCACTCACTCACTCTCATTCTCTCACACACTCACTCACTCACACACTCACATACTCACTCACTCACTCTCACTCTCTCACACACACACTCACTCACTCACACACTCACATACTCACTCACTCACTCTCATTCTCTCACACACTCACTCACTCACTCACTCACATACTCACTCACACACTCACATACTCACTCTCACTCTCTCACTCACTCACTCACTCTCACTCTCTCACTCTCTCACTCACTCACTCACTCGCTAACTCACACACTCACTCGCTCACTCACATACTCACTCACTCACCAACTCTCTCACTCACTCACTCTCTCACACACTCACTCACTCACTCACTCACTTACTCTCACACACACTAACCACTCACTCACTCTCTCACACACTCTCTCACTCACTCACTCACTTACTCTCTCACACACTAACTCACTCAGGGCCATGGAGTTGCTGAAGCCTATCCCAGGAAATACGCTGCACAGGTCGCCAGTCCATCACAGGGCAGACACTTATATGCTCACACCTGGGGGGCAATTTAGCATCCCCAGTTCATGTGTATAGACTGCCCCTGGAAATCAGAGCACCTGGAGACGCAGGGAGAGCATGCAAACTCCACAAGAAAGGATCCTGGATGCCCCAGCTGGGAATCAAACCCAGGCCCTTCTGGCTATGAGGAAACAGCACTACTGATCTATCAACCAAGTCCATGTACAGATGTGAGGAATGGAATCCAGGTTCAAGCCCACCAAGAGCAAGCCAAAGGCAACAGTGGCAAGAGCATCCCAAGAAACCTAGAGAGGAACCCAGGCCCAAGGGAGGAACCCATCCTCCTCTGATGAAGAGAGAACGACCTAGCTAATAAGCTATTATGACCAGATACACCAAAGAAACCTCTGATGAATCTGAGAGGTAGTGGTGTTAAGCTAGAACCAGCTAATGGGTTCTCTGTTTAAGTGAGACAGGGGCTCAAATTCCAGTTCTCAGAGGGTCTTAAAAGTTCTAGGAATCCGCCTCCAGCTGTTAACATGCTTTAGCTTTTCTCCTCACTTTATTCCACAGCCCCACCCACCCCTCACTGCGGTCACCAGCCCTGGTCCTAGAGGTGGGCCGAGTCTGCTGCACCTGTTCCAGAGCGTTAACTTCCTGTGGAGCTCTTGATTGGCTGGATCAGATGCACTGGTGTAGGTACGGGGGAGGGGCAGGGCATGAGCTGCAGGCTTGAGCTAATCTCTGCAGGACAGTATCTCTCCAGAAGAAGTCTAGTCAAGTTCCACGCGTCTGAGGAAACGTAAGGGTCTGCAGTCCAGTGTTGGGGTGGGCAGGGTTGATATCCCTCCAGCTGATGTTTAGCACGGGTGCAGCAGCCGGGCACTGAAGGAGCTGCCCAGTGCTTTCAGAGAGTGGTACACGGGGTGGGACAGGTTCTTCAGCAGGTGTTTGAACTTAGTCCTCATTCTCCTGTCAACCAATATGCAGGACTCATCCCTCAACTGTTCAACCGGTATACCACCCAGTCTGACTTTTTATGGCCGGTGATAAGTAAGGTCTTTCGAGGGTAGGAGGCCTTTGTTGGCATTGGCTGTGGCTCTGAACTGCAAGCCAAAAACCTGGGAACGTTCCTACAAAGGAAACGCAGACTGATATCGTAGCCTTGCGATGGAGGTGTCCTCAAACGAAAACACACTGCTTAAAAGTGGAGCCAGATCTCACAGAGTAGTTCATCGTTAGATGGTGGAGTGTGTGATAAAAATCACCCCCTGCCTACAAAGCTATCACCCCCTCTTTCCAGCTTTACTGGACTTGGAATTGTTAAGTCAAAGTGTTTAATGTTTATGGAACTTCAGTGGACTGCTATTCTAATAACCCATTTACATTTACATTTACATTTAAGGCATTTAGCAGACGCTCTTATCCAGAGCGACTTACAAACCGTGCTTAGTGTTCTGTTGGATAATATTCCAGCTAGTAGGAAGTTTAGAGTCTAAAACTCACCACGAGCTCACTGCACCCACAGGGGGCCAGTGCTGGAAACAACGGGCATTGAAGTGGAAACAGGGGGCCAGTGCTGGTACCTAGAGAAAGGCCATTATAAGTGCAATACAAAAAGGTTATTAAATTGCCACACGATACACACAATTTACACGTCTGCTAGAGCTCACTCACTTAAGTGCATTACGAAGAGGTGGGTCTTCAGTCTGCGCCCAGTGGGAGTTCATTCCACCATCTGGGAGCCAGGACAGAGAAGAGTCTGGACGCTTGTCTTCCATGAGTCCTCAGGGATGGTGGTTCAAGACGAGCTGTACTTGAAGCACGAAGGGCTCGAGGTACAGCTCGACTCTTCACCATCACCTTAAGGTAGTGAGGCGCTGGTCCATTCGTGGCTTTGTAGGCCTCAGAGTTTTAAACCTGATGCGGGCAACGACAGGAAGCCAATGAAGGGAGTGCAGAAGTGGAGTGACATGGGTGAACTTCGGAAGGTTGAAGATGAGACAGGCTGCAGCGTTCTGGACAAGTTGCAAGGGCCTGATGGCCCGCAGAGGAAGACCAGCCAGGAGCGAGTTGCAGTAGTCCAGCCTTGAAATGACCAGAGACTGGACCAGCAGCTGGGTGGCTTCCTGAGAAAGGAAGGGTCGAATCCTCCGGATGTTGTAGAGGAGGAATCTGCATGACCGAGTCAGGTTCGCCCCTCTTCCCCACACCTCTCTCATTCTTTACCTAGACCACTAAACTCACCAAAACTAAAAATTAGACCCCAGTAACAGCTGTGACTGGATTCGGCATGTCCTGGACAAGTGTCTGGATGTAGGCCACATCAGTGTTCAGACCAGGATTGGTCAGCTGGTCCAGATCTGGTGGATGCCTTCCCTGGAGTTTTACTGGTGGTTCCCACAGATTTCCAAGAGGATTTGTATATGAGGATTTTGGGGGGCCAGTCCAGATGTGTGAATGCTCCTGAATGTTCATCATGCCAATCATTTACAGCATTCAGCTGACGCTCTTATCCATGAGCAACTTACAGGTAGGCCAGTGTAGTGTTGGGAGTCTTGCCCAAGGACTCTTATTGGTGGTAGCACAGCATAGTCACCCAGACCGGGATTTGAACCCCAGTCTCCCACATGTAGTGGTGGCTCCATGGCAGGCAGTGGTCTTATCTGCTGAGCTACACCAACCAAAATCAGTCACTTCTGCAGCCCTATGAATGCGAGAGCTGCCATCTTGGAATACCGGGATAGGAATATTGTGTTCCATTGGGAAGATGATGAGCATGAGGCAAAACCTGGTTGTCCAGCAGCTCATGGGCACTGTGGTTCACATTTACTATCACCTCAACCAAAGAACCCATTAGCACATAACTAAAGCACCCCTAGAACATTACAGATGTTCAGAACCCCTAGAACATCCCAGATGGCTTAGAACGTTGCCGGAATGTTTCAGATAGCAGGTCAATTCGGAATATCAGAGACGATTTCCTGTCTGTCAAAAGAGGTGTTCAGCATAGTGTCCTTTTTACCTGTGCAGGTGTGCAGGCTGTGTCTTTCGCCTACACGCATGCAGGGTTTTGGCTTCGTTCCTCACAGACATGCGCAAATATCCATAGCTGGAGACACGCGGGCCTGGACTCACTCTGTGATGAGCAGCTTTCAGGAAGATTCCAGATTTCGGCGCTGGCGCTGCTCTGCTGTTGAGCGGGGCCGGCCTATAAGCAGCATGGCCTTT
>JAMWET010000935.1:260000-266479 GCA_024036415.1 Prochilodus magdalenae
AACATCCAACAGTAACCATGATCCAGTAGAGACAGCACTGACACATTTAAAACTGGAGGACTAGCTGATGGTCATTGTCAACACGGCAAAGTACGCCCCCCTGTCCCCACACAGGGATAAAGTCCTCCATACGGTTTACCAGCCTGTAGTATTCATACTCCACTTTAATCCGGCCCGCCATCAAGTACCTCAACATCACCCTCCACAGGATCCACACGAACCGTTCACACCTGCTTGCCCTGTTCTTTCTCGTTTTCCATATGAAGCCAGTTTAGCCGTACCCGTGGGACGTAATTCAACAGGACCCTCACCCTCTTCCTGTACTTTCTTCTTACTTCACCCGTATCTCACCCCCAAGCAATAAAAACTCTATTAGAAAACTCTTCATGAAAAAGCATCAAACAACTTTTAAAAAAAAAACAGCCCACCCAGCCTGTCACAGCACAGAAACAGGTGCTCACTGACTCGTCCTGCCCCACAGGAAACCTACACTGTCCCACTACTGCTGGGTTCAGGTGCGCCACGTGTCTGTCTGTAGGGGGCTTATTGCCCCATGATAAATTCTCCACTTGTAGGTCACCAGAACGCTTCTCAATAGGAGGTTTATACAGGGACCATCCACCTGTCCCTCAGGGGGGAAGTCTGGTCCGAACAATCCTGGGCCAGTTGTGACAACCTCTGACGCTTTCAACACCGCCGCCTGATGTGCTACTTTTACACAGAGGCGAGATAAAGAGCGTCCCTAGGGACTTCCTGAAACCGCCCCAGTGCAGGAATGTGGAACAGCGTTCCCGGGACTGTCTCCTCCTCCTGATCCGAGCTGAACCGCCAGCCTCACGGTCAAGTTAGGAGCGGGAGCTCCTGCCTGCCGCTTGTCTATTCCAATGTACTCCTCTCACCACAACTCTCGATAACAGCCAGGCAGGGACTGATTCCACCTCCTCTAGGAGCTGGGTGACCAGTCTAGGTGAGTACAGTCCCGTTCACCTTTCTAAGTTCTAATTCGGTGGGTGATCCTCCCTCCAGCCATTTGGTCTGCAGGACGTGTTGCCCCAACTTCGTACAACCGCTTCTCAAAAAGACAAGCCCTAATACTGGAGGAAGATAACAGTCTGGTCTGCAGTAACGGGTTGTACAATAACGGTTCCATCCATGTGGGGGTATCCCCCATTTCCCCCACTATCCCATGCCCCCGAAAAGTCCAGCCACCTCGAGACACCTCAAAAAACAGTCTTCCAGACCTGGAGGAGTGGTGACCGATAAAGGGAGTGAGCCCAGACAAACTGACCTCAGCTAGCCTAAATCCAGAACAGCTGAAGGTCATATCCCAGCCCCCTGCTCCGTGCAGAATTCCAACGGCTAGCTGAGGTCACGGTAGATCTCGCTGGTAAAGCAGCCGTTTTACTGATTGTAGCCGAGCAAGGCTTTCACTCTGCTTTGTATATTCCACCAGACCCTGTTTCCTCCCTCCGCCCCACCCCACCGCAGAAAGAGCACAGCCTGCTCGAATCCAGTGCTGGGACACTTCCAAAAAAAGGCCCACCATTTTTTCGCTGAATCTCTCTGATCAACTCCCAGGAGGTTCCAGAACCATCATCCTGTGCCACAACATTGAAGCAGCCAAGTTATTCACAACCAGAACTCTCCCCCTGTACGACTAACCGTGGTAACCAGCCCAGCTCCACTTAGACAACCTGGCAGACACCTTTATCCAGCATAACCCTTACCAAGTTTTCTCTGTTTGAATATGACTGTGCTCCCTAAAAACACTCCTAAAATCAAAAAAAAAAAAAAAAAAATCTTTAAACCTTCCCTCACCCCATGTCAGCCCTCCTGGAAGTCCGGGGGAAGCACCCATACCGGCCCCAAGTAGCCCATTAGAAAACCCTTTCACTTTTACCCCCAGTTCACTTTGGCCGATGGACGCCTTCTCATAAACCTCTAAACTACTCCTCGAGTACCTTTCCACATCCTCACCTGAGCAGTGTGGACCATAGTACCGTGACATCATCCGCATATGCATGACAGGGAAACACGGGTCCCCCCACTTGGGGTCCACTGGTCGTAGGAACTCCTCTAAGATCTCGTCTTACCCTACACAGTAAGGGCTCATAATCACAAGGCTGTAACGCTGACCAGGACAAAGGACATCCTTTTGCACGAATACCTTCTCTGTACTGGCCACTTTCACATTCAGGGGCCCCGCCGACTTTCACCATCACAGCGCCTCATTATACAGGGCAGCCTGAGCAAACATACAAATTTATCCCCACCACACCCAAACGCTGCCAAAGTTATTAAAAAGACTACCCATGATCCAACTCTTATCGAAGGCCTTCTCCTGATCGATTGAATAAAATCCCCAACCTGTCGTTATTCATCAAAACCAAAATCAATCACATCCCTCACTAAAATACAAGTTATCCATCGATCAGTCCTCTCAGGTCACACAATTATGTTTGATCTCTACAAATCACAGTGTCCAGATAGGCATTTTAGCCTGTTAGGCCATACACTTTGACAGTATTTTGTAATCCAGGACACAGCAGAGAGAACAGGCCTCCAGTTCGTTAGGAAACCCAGACCCCTTTCTTGGGTTAAGTAGGGACAAAAACAGCCCCTCCGGCAACTTGTGGGAAGAATTTTCCAGTCTGTAAGCACTCCAGTTACAAGTCATAAAAGTTCCAGTCCCAACACTGTCCAAAACGTTGATAATAAAACTCAGCTGGGTAATACATCCACTCCCTTGGGGAGCGACATTAGACAGTTGCTTTCACCGCTGCTGTGAGGTCCTCAAAGAGCAATATTCAGAGTCCAAGTTCTCCCTCTGACCTGGAACTCAGCTGTGGAAGGCCCTGAAAGGAGGTATGCGGCACTGTCCACCAATCACATTTCTTCGGCACCATACAGTTTCAAGATTAGTACCGCACCGCCAGGCTCCTCATTCTCAGGCTGGATCAGACGTCAGGGTCCCAATCACCGTGCCTTAAAAAGAAACATCTGCTTTCTGCTGCGCAAGCCTTCCTTTCCAAGTTAAAGAAAATTATCGACTAGTGGGCAGCTACCATCTTTAATAGAGCTAATTTCTCGCTCGTATTTCCAAAAAAAAAAAAAGCCCCCCCTAACCCTGTTCCCTGAGGTAAGACCCCAACTCCTGTCTTTTTCACAGCGAAACACTCCTTGGAAGTCCCTCCCCCGCTCTTACCATCTATTCGCTTTTCCAGGTCTTCCAATATCCACGCTGCAACTTTCTTTAACGGCTAGCACGAACTGACGAGGCAGCGTGAGCCGAAATATCCTGACAAAAAGCTCTTATCTGGCCTTTCCCCACATCCCACACTGACTTCAGGACTCTCAAACCTGTGTTTTGAAACTCCTCCACTTATCCCAAATTTAATGAAAAATTACACACAACAAAACACTGTCTTGGCACAAAGCAGTCGCACATTAACCAGTGCCCAATAATAATGTGCAGGGGTCATAGACGTTGACGCTAGTCTCCAACAGTGACCATATGGATGATCAGAGAAACCCGACTCGGAAAACACACCAGTTTCCTCACCACCGCTGTTATAGAACCCTTTTACTCACATAAAATACTGTCACAACCTAGCAACCACACACTATGGATTCTCCTACCGTTAAACCACGTTGTATTGCCAACCTCCCTCGTTCTTATGTATAAACAAGTCGTATCATGTCACATAAGGATCTCAGACTAGCTAGTTTCCTCACTGGAACCTCCAGTGTGGCTCTTCTCCATTTCTATCTATTACGAATTGTGTGGTGCCGTCCACAAAATTGCCCCGCCCATTGTTATGCATCCACCAAGACCTCGACATAGTTTCAGAAAGAGACATTATGTAACGACCCCCAAAAAAATCAAAACGCTCAGAGCCCTCTATTCGGATGCATATACATTCACAAACGCGAAAAACAATCCACTTAATCTCCGCTGTTGACGAAAAGGCACGCCCTGTAACCCAATTTCCACTGTTGACAGTACCACCCCATGTAGTGACCTGGAGAACAAACATCAGCCACTCCCGCCCTAGTATTAGAGCAATGGCTTCCCGGTAATAGTCGCCCCCTCCCACCATATCCCCAATCAACCTAATCATCCCTAGTGGAATGTTGTTTCCTGCAAAAAAAAATAACATTGGTTTTCCTTAGCCTACTAATCCTCGTACTCATTGCTTGTTTACTCTCTATCCCCTGCTCCCATTCATATTTAAAGAGCCACTCTAAGAAGCTCCATATGTGAGAGGATGTATATTTGTAAGTACAGGACAGGCCCAGACAGTTAAACCACTAATAGGAGGTACACCCAGTGCAGTAGATGTGTCATTTTTACTGGTGAATTTCCTCACTTTAGAAGGACCGCTTTTGCTTGCCTTATTTTGCCAAAAGATTCTTCAGGCCGATACCTCTTCTTCTTACTCACAACACTGAGTCCCTACATGAAGTTGGAATCACAGCCATACCGAAAAGAACAACACTTGTCCAACATCAGGAAAAAAAGTCCCTTCACATAACCACTTTACCATAGGTCCTCACTCCAAGGAAGGTGTTTATCTCCTGGACCGAATAGAGATCATCCAGCCTCGTCCGGCTGAGAGCCCACTTCAAGAGATCAACCAGAAACACAGAGCCCGTCATCGTTCAGTTCACCTGCATCC
Organism: Prochilodus magdalenae; assembly: GCA_024036415.1. NCBI lineage: Eukaryota > Metazoa > Chordata > Actinopteri > Characiformes > Prochilodontidae > Prochilodus > Prochilodus magdalenae. The sequence continues at coordinate 264,680 of JAMWET010000935.1, forward strand.
TCCCTGTATCAGGCTCCTCCTCCTCCATCAGGAGCTTCTGTCACGTTCCATGCTCTCCTGCGTATCGAACATTCCCCGTCCGCACCCTGCACTCCCTCGTTCCTAACGGGCCCTGGAGGCCCTGCCCTTCCTCAATTAAGGCCCTGGTTTTTGGTGATTCGTGTGGTCTCAGGCCCCCCCTCCTCGAACAGCTCCCACCTGCCTGGATCACGCTCCTCCCCCGTCCCCCACACTCACCGCTGGCCTCCCTCCGAACCAGCGGTGGATAAGGAGCCTTCATCCTCCCCCCCAGTGCCCTGCTCTGCGTTACTAAACCCCGCCGCAGAGGCAGCGCTGGGGCCTGCAGCCTCCTCTCTATTGGCATTATGAGGACCAGTTTGCCACGACTTATCGGCCCTACGTCTCCACGGCCAGCCCTCAGGAGAAAAAGAAAAAAGGTCCATGCCAGATCCCGGTAGTACCCCCCGTGTAACGTACATAAACGACCGTCCCCCTCGTATGCACAGGACTCTAAAGACACATCCAGAGCGGGTGGTCCTCCCAAAAACATAAACGCATGGCCTCCTAAAAGACAGAACTTGCTTAAGACCAGCATTTTTTCACATGCTGAGCGGAACCATCCTGAATCCGACGGAAAAAAAACCTCCCGAAGGCGGGAAAGCTCGGCGTCGATGTCAGCTGTTCGGAATAAACGGCCGGCACGTTCGAAATAGGTCACTTTGACAGTCGGCGCAACCAGCGGCGACCACCGTGAGAAACTCCATGTCAACCACCAAACTACGCTCTCCACCAAAGCGGTCTCACCAAAGTATCATCACTCAGGAAAATCACCAAAGCTTTATTCATCCGCGACGCAGAAAACGATTTTCTCACAACCGATTTCTGCTCCCCCACTCCCAGCAGAACCTCCTCCACTGAAGTGACCGGGCGCCGGCTAACACCTGGCCCCGTGACGGAGCGACAGAGACGGCGCACCCCCCCACTGGGGAGAGAAGCCATCTTCGCACGCCGCCACGAAGGTCTTATGGCGGATTTCACCCGTCCGCACGGGACCACGGTTTGCCACCAACCAGCCAATAGTTTTATTAACTATTAACTTACTGTGTTAAGAAAATAACAGGACAGGGCAAAGGACCAGAATCCCACTCACCGCACACCATCCCAATCTTCTCACACACACACACTCTCACACCATCCACCTCCCAGCATGCACCAGAGAGAGAGAGAGAGAGAGAGAGAGAGAGGGTGAGAGAGAGAGAGATAGAGAGAGAGAGAGAGAGAGAGAGAGAGGGAAAGAGGGAGAGAGGGAGAGACAGAGAGAGACAGAGAGAGAAAGGGAGAGAGAGAGAAAGAGAGAGGGAGATAGAAAGAGAGAGACAAAGAGACAGAGATAGAAAGGGAGAGAGAGAGAAAGAGAGAGGGAGAGAGAGAGAGAGAGAGAGAGAGAGAGAGAGAGAAAGGGAGAGAGAGAGAGAAAGGGAGAGAGAGAGAGAGAGGGGGGAGGGAGGAGAGAAAAAAAAAGAAATAAAGGAGAAGAGAAAGAAGAAGAAAGCGGCGAGTTGCGAGACGGAAAGAGAGAGAGGAACAGAGAGAGAAAGGGGATAGAAGCGGAGGAGAGAGAGAGACAGAGAGAAGGAGGAAAACAGCGAGAGAGAGAGACAATAGAAGAGGGAAGAGGTGGAAGAGAAAAAGGAGAGGAAAGGAGGGAGGGGAGACGCTTTAACAGAACTAGAAAGGAAGGAAGAATACAAAAAAGAAGAAAAAAGGAAGAAGAGAACAGCTAAGGTAGAAAAGAGACAA
>JAMWET010000936.1:0-25000 GCA_024036415.1 Prochilodus magdalenae
ATGCGGGACGGGATCTCCGACGTGGCGGTTAATATCAGCATCTCTGATGGGCTGTTTGGGTGTTGTCCATCGGCTGAGTTTTTATTTATGAGTCGCAATAAATCTTCTGGCCACGATGAGTCGTGGGTTCTCGGGCTTTCAGGGAGGGGTGGGTGGTCTGGCCTGCCTGCCAGAGTGATGGATATCCCAGACTTCACGGTGGTCTCTTCAGGTCCCCCCCGGACACAGTCGGTGTCAGCACAGAGCCGGCCAACTGCAGAACCGTAAACAGTTTTGATAGACGGCCAGACCACGCCCTCTCTAGCTGAGCTGTGCTCAGATGCCACTCACGGACACCTCCAGGGCTACGGACCAAACGCATATGAGGGGAATCCGAGAGCACAAACACCTACGGGAATGAAGAAGTGCGAACACTGCTGTTTGTTATTATGGCCTAAATAACGCATGGTCCTCTTTATTCATAGATCTGTTATACGCCACAACAAAAAACCTGAAGTACCTGTCATGGCTGTGAGGAGAACGGAAAACTCTCATTAGTCCATTACAGCGTGTCAATGAGCAGGACATGACAGAAAGACCAAGGGCACCCCGGAGTAATCTAAATCCCTATCAGACGGGAATATTATGGGGAGTGGGGTAATGTCCGAATACACCATTGTTCAGTCATTTTACCAACAGCACACTCCCATGTTAAGATTCCTGCTGATGTAAATGAGCCTGAAATAAACCAAATAAAATGACAAAATAAAATAATAGATGTCACTGTGGAAAAGGATTTGTCCATGGTTTTCCCCCTTTCCTCCCAGTATGGAGGGAGCTCGAGGGTGCGTTTACATTTTACGGCGTTTAGCTGACGCTCTTATCCAGAGCGAGCTTACAAGGATATTCATATTACAGGTAGGTCAATGGGGGGTGGGTGGTGGTTAGGAGTCCTTGCCCAAGGACTCTTATTGGGGATGTAGCAGCACAGCAGTGCACCTAGACCAGGAATCGAACCCTAGTCCCTCCAACATGTGGTGGTGGTGGTTCCCTGGAGGGTAGTGGTGTTATCCGCCTGAGCTACACCAACCACAACAAAACGCATTTGGGGTTGTCATGCATGGCATACACGATACCTCAGATCAAACCTCAGGGTACTGTACAACAGAGAACACTCACATCCAGAAGACGAGCCAACAGCCTCCTCATGAGGCGCAACACTTCAGGCAGCTTTCGGTCACGGAGTCACTGTGTAATGCAGCCCACGGCCTACGCATGTTTAATGAACATGTATATTTACATTTAAGGCTTTTAGCAGACGCTCTTATCCAGAGCGACCTAAACCTGTGCTTAGTGTTTTACATGTAGCGGATAGTTTCACACTAAAATATAAAAATTATATCAGTGGGTTTATAGATGGTTATCAACCATTCAGTTATCGGTGGTCACTGGGGGCTGTTGGCTAGATATTTTTGGTTGGTGAATTGGTTTGGTTGGTGAATTGGTTTGGTTGGTGAATTGGTTTGGTTGGTGGGCGCCATGTTTTTGGAGGTGAAGGCAGTGTGTAAATAGAGGATCCACTCCGATCTCAGTCCTTTATGTTAGCATGTGGTTAAATGCTTACTTAATATTAGTTACCATGTTAACTAACCATGTTAACTAATGCATTACTGCATGTTAACTAGTAAATACTTGATGTTAAGTGTTGCTCACAAATTATTAACAGACGCCCTGCACTAAAACGACATTGTCAATCAATCAGTATTTATTTGTATAGTGCTTTTTACAACCAACGTCTCAAAGCAGCTTCACAGAAGAAGAACCAGGCTCAAGGGTCGAACCCAACCTCCTCAGGTCGAACCCAGGTGAGAAGAGACAGACAGAACTAACAGGAAAAGGAGCTTTAGAACATCTATTGGTGATGATCCAGCCCTGATTAGTCCAGGACGGAGTAACTGCAAGGTGGAGCCGACCCATAGATAGGGTTCATGATCAGAGCCAGACGCTAGTCAGTGTACAGGTTGTGGTCATGCTGGGTGATGAACTGCTGAAACAGGGAAGGAGACCCACAGTGGAGCTAATGCTCAGGCGCCTCTAGCTGCTCTGGGGGTTCCGATGTGATCGCTCCGGAGAAATGAACGAATGAAAGAAAGAGAAAGAGAAAAAGAAAGAGAGAGAGAGAGAGTAAGAGACAGAGGGAGAGAGAGAGAGAGACAGAGAGAGAGAGACACAGGGAGAGAGAGAGCGCGAGAGAGAGTGAGAGAGAGAGAGTGAGAGAGAGAGAAAGAGAGAGAGTGAGCAAAAGAGAGAGATAGACAGAGAGAGAGAGAGAGAGAGAGAGAGAGACAGAGAGAGAGAGACAGAGAGACACAGAGAGAGAGAGAGAGAGAGAGAGAGAGAAAGAGAGAGAGACACACACAGAGAGAGAGAGAGAGAGAGAGAGAGAGAGAGAGAGAGAGAGAGACAGAGAGAGAGAGAGAGAGAGAGAGAGATAAAGAGACACAGAGAGAGATAGAGAGAGAGAGAGAGAGAGAGAGAGAGAGAGAGATATAGACAGAGAGAGAGAGAGAGAGAGAGAGAGAGAGAGAGAGAGAGACAGAGAGAGAGAGAGAGAAAGAGAGAGAGAGAGAGAGAGCGAGAAAGAAAAAGAGAGAGAGAGAGAGAGAGAGACTGATTAGGAGGACTAAGAGGCATTATCCCACCTCCTGATGTAAAACCACTCCCATCTGAATATGGCTTCAGACTCAAATACACCAGACTTGAGCAGTTGTGAAACATACTGAGGATTTAAACAAGGAATCTACATGCAGTAAAACCGAGGCGTATTCAGAAACTCAGGTGATTTATCCCAGCCAGATGATGGAGGGCCAGTAAGGTCATACCTCTAGGGTTGGAATCCCAACATTCAGAGCTCACTTCATCTTTACCTATAACCTGGCCTTGTGACTTGAAGAACAGAGTGTGAAGAACAGAGGTGTCAAAATGCTCTACGGTGGTCTCTACTACATCCAGTGCTCCCACCACACATGGGCTGAATCTCAAACCGCACGCTATTCCAACATTTAGAGCTCGCTTCACACCAAGGCACTCGCCCAGGCTGTGAGTAAAGATGAAGAACAGAGGCGTCAGAACACACTATAGAGGTCTCTACTACATCCAGTGCTCCCACCACACAGGGGCTGTATCCCAAACCGCACACTATTCCACATGTACACAGGGATTCTAGTCTTTCGTCCACATGCACACAGCGTTTTACATCCCTGAACTCACAGCCTTTGCAAAAACCCTTCTTGGGTACAGATATACAGTAACAACTTTCAGGCATGAAGTTTTTTTGGTCTGTATCAAGCGTGTGCTGTTTTGTCTTTTGTTTACATGAGGCAGGTTAGTGTGTTGGTGGTTGTAGCCAATATAATGCTAGTTTTAGCATCACTAACAGGTCGGGTTGCCACCTTTCAGAAATGAAAATAAAGGACGGGGGGGCGTGGTCATGTGTGAGTGACATGTCTTTGAAATCGCGTCCCGTATTTGATCTGATTCCGGGGTGGGGGGTGCGATTGTTTGGGGGACAGTGTGATCAATCGTGTGTCACACACAGGTTTATCAGACATTTACGGTAATACGGAACAAAGCGCGTCCTGTATTTGAACTGAGTCTGGGTGGGGTGGGGTTGTTGAGAGAGACTGTGATCATTCATGTGTGTGACACGTGTATATCGGACATTTACGGAAATACAGAACAAATTTACGGAAATACGGAAAAAATTTACAGACATTCACGGAAATACGGAACAAATTTATGGAAATACGGAACAAATTTACGGAAATACTGAACAAATTTACAGACATTCACGGAAATACGGAACAAATTTACGGAAATACGGAACAAATTTACGGACATTTACGGAAGTACGGAACAAATTTATGGAAATACAGAACAAATTTACAGACATTTACGGAAATACGGAACAAATTTACGGAAATACAGAACAAATTTACGGAAATACAGAACAAATTTACGGAAATACGGAACAGATTTACAGACATTCACGGAAATACGGAACAAATTTACGGAAATACGGAACAAATTTACGGACATTTACGGAAATACGGAACAAATTTATGGAAATACAGAACAAATTTACAGACATTTACGGAAATACGGAACAAATTTACGGAAATACGGAACAAATTTATGGAAATATGGAACAAATTTACAGACATTTACGGAAATACGGAACAAATTTACGGACATTTACGGAAATACGGAACAAATTTATGGAAATACGGAACAAATGTACAGACATTTACGGAAATACAGAACAAATTTTCAGACATTTACGGAAAAAACGGGACAAAGTGTTACGGACATTTTACGGAAATACGGACAAATTTACGGACATTTACGGAAAATACGGACAAAATTTACGGACATTTTACGGAAATATAGGACAAATTTGCGGACATTTACGAAAATTACGGAAACAAAATTTACGGACTAAATTTTACCCAGAAATAACGGAAATATAAAACAAACCGCGTCCCGTATTGGTTTAATATGGGACACAACATTTAATTGCCAAATAAAGGACGATTCCATGTATTACGGGACGGCTGGCAACCCTACTAACAGGACTTGTTCCATATTCACTAATAATTACACAGTGACTCTTACACTACCCTGGAGAACAGAGGGGTCAGAATGTGGTACAGAGGTCACTGCTACACCCAGCACTCCTACCACACTGGAGCTGAGTCCCAAAACGCACACTCCAGCATTAAATAGCAGTACTGCCGGGCAGCGCTGCTAAAAGCGCATTAATTAGTGTAGCATGTAAAGTATATAAGTGTGTGGTTTGGGAGGCTGCCAGGCTACTAATTGGCCTAAATGGCTTCAGGGTTGTATCCCTGCTGCTGGTTTGGCTGCTCCTGACACCACCTGATAGTGTTTTAGTGGTTTATGTGGATGAAGGTGCTTTTAAAAGCAGTGCTCGTGTGGACGGTGAAGAAGGTAAACCCCTGTGTTAAAAATACCCGTGTGCACATGGACAGGGCCTGAGACAGTTCTATATTATCCAGTCAGACTGATGAGCACCAAGTAAATGGTCCCTTACAGTCAACTCAGTACCCAGTAATTAGCATTAAACACCATAATACAACTACAGCCCAAGCTTCGCTTCAAAATGAGAACAGTGGAGAAATTTAATTGTGCTGATGAACCAATCAAACATTGTTATTTATTTAAATCCATTTATACAGGCTGTGTTTTATGCAACTAGAATAACGACAGTAACCGGGGCAGCCATACTGATGGTATGTAAGCCCTTTAGTATGATTTTATTTTTAATACATAATATCAGATCAGACCACTTTTCAGGAAAGCGCTGATTAACCAGTTCATGCACTGTGCCCCACAGCTTGCCCACTGAGCAAGCATACCAGGCCTGGCAGACAAAGTAAAACTTCGCACGCTAGCACCACAGAAGCTGGGTGAGGGTAAAAAAGCAGCAGCTAGCAGACACAGTTTAGACCAAAGACAGATGCCTGTGTAAGGATGCTGTGCTGGTGGCTGAGGATGACACACAGACTCTAAATGGTGTGGTAGTTGGTGATCGTATAGACTCTACAGTCTCACACCTGAACAGCTCCAACTGAGGAGAGTCTGAAACCAGTCCATATCCTGATACACCACATCTACTCCTGATGTAGCACAGTATGATCCTCCTCCATATCTCCACCTCTGATATATATTTAATGGTGTAAAAACTTTGATCTCTTTTTCTGCACGGTGTAAAAGCTCTAGCTCTCCTTTCAGGTTAGTGAATATTCATGAGGGACCGACCAATAGAATCGCTCCAAACCTGCTTAGACATAAACCTTGTTCTATCAGCTCCACTGCAGGGTAAGGAAGCTGGTTCCTACTCCTGTAAAGGTCCATTCTGGAGGGTTTTAAGGTGGACTGTATAATTCCCTGAGGGGTATTTCACAGTTTGGTGCCTTCACATTTACTCTACAGTAAAGCTTTAGGATAAACATCAGGTAGCTGACTGGTACTGTAGGTTAGAGTTCAAACTACCCTTGAGCTCCAACACTGCCAGACCAAGAGCCAGTGCTGGAAAGGAGATAAGGAGTTAAGTGCAGCGTTAATGCACTTCGATACGTTTCAATAAGTATGTCAATTAGTGCTCACTTATGTGCTTCACAAAGAGACGGTCTTCAGACAGCCAGTGGGAGTGCAGATGCATCTTGAAGGATGGCGGGTCAAGTCGAACTGTACTTGAAGCTCGACTATAGCAGCGATGGCTGAGTATAGAGTAACAGCTTCTGCAGCATGCTCGAGCCTCATATCAGTTTCACGGCTTCTTATCAGCAGAGGAAAGTGGGCTTGTGCTCTCCGGAGGGACAAAGGAATAAGCGTGGTCATAAGGAAGGGAGGAACCTTTGTGTCAGCATTTCGCCGCTGCTGACCAACATTGCTTTAAAGGCAGTTCAGGGTTTAAAGTTGCTGCTGCAGCCGCTTTCCATGGAACCGTTTCCAAACTGGTCTCAACTGTGTGAGCAAGTCGTTCACTGGAGCCGGTGGTTGTGGAAAACCTGTACGTACGGTGAGATATATATATATATATATATATATATATATATATATATATATATATATATATATATATATATACTATTTTTGTTTGATGTGTCTCCCCCTCCCTCAACATAATTTTGGAAAAATTATGGTACTGCCCACTAAATCTAAGATTAATTATAGGCCCCCGAAGAGGTGGGGTCGGTAGCAGAATTCAGGCTCTTCTTTTTGACTCCAATGCATTAAAGACATTCAATGGCATTGTAGCTGACTTTCCTTCAATGGTACTTTCTGGTTTAGCTGACCCTTTACAAGGTTAATCACATTACAGGTGGGCCAATGTAGTGTTAGGAGTCTTGCCCAAGGACTCTTATTGGTGTAGCACAGCATCACCACCTTCATCAGACCGGGATTCAAACCCCAGTTTCCCATGTGTGGTGGTGGCTACTTGGCAGGTAGTGGTGTTATCCGCTGAGCTACACCAACCAGTGTCCAACCAATGCCCACAGGTGTATAGAACTAAGCACCTAGGCATACAGACTGCTTCTACAGGCATTATAAAAGAATGGGTCACTCTGCAGAGCTCAGTGATTTCCAGCAAGACATGGATGAGCGAGTTTGGTGTGGAAGAACTGGACTGGCCTGCACAAAGTCCTGGACTCAACCTCACCTTTGGGATCAGTTAGAGTGGAGACTGAGAGCCAGGTCTTCTCGTCCAACATCAGTATCTGATCTCATAAATACACTTCTGGAAGAATGGTCAAACATTCCTATAACCACATTCCTAATCTTGTGGAAAGGCTTTCCAGCTGTTATAGCTGCAAAGGGTGATCCGGCATCATATCAAACCCTATGGATTAAGAATGGGATGTCACTCAAGTTCATATGCATGTGAAGGAATTGTGTTTGTATGTGATCAATGTACAGCGTGCCATAACAGTTGGGCGGACACTACCATAGCACTCAATTGGCAACAAATGACTGTCAGAAGATACAGAGGCCTACACCAACAACATTAAGGATCTGGGAGACCCTTATAAACCACAAAGAGGGAGGACCGACTGATTGTCCAACATGTACAGTTACCCAACAGCGACAACTGCGGACATTCAGCGAGCAGTGATGCCCTCCATGAGTCCATTGGTGTCATGCCAGACTGTCATGGAGTGACTCAGAATGGCAGCAGGTCCTCTTTAATGAAGAGTCCCGGTTTGGTCTTGGTGGACATGACCAGCGAAGCCACGTGCGGAGGCACCGTGGTCTATTGGTCCACACACTGACCCTCATCATATATGGCGTGTTTGGAAAACAGTGGTGAGAAGCCTTGTATAAACGAATAAGACTCAACACTGCTATTATTTTTAATAAGGCTAACCAAGGTACGGCACAGTGGTGGTTTCATCATGTGTAGGCTTTGTGTTAATTGGTTTCAATGGAACAGAAGCTGCATAGTGTCTGCATGCAGGCTTTGTGCTGCTCGTATGTCTGCAGTAATAAGACAAGCGATAAACCCAGAACCCACAAGTGCTGTCATCGTTAATCCACCTGCTGCTTTAATATAATCCCCAGTGCTGAATTAATTCTTAACCGTGGAATTAGCTCTGGATTTAAATGATGCTGTAGGTGTTAATTCAGCTCTTGATTCAGGCTTGTACTGATTACAGCACTCTGCTGTCTCACCGTTTGGGCTGTTATTGCTTTAGAGGTTTCGGAGAGAATAGTGTACGCCCTGCTGGACAGAAGCTTACCAGAGGAAATAGGAGGAGAGCTGACCGTGTGCAAAAGTCTGTACCACTTCTCAGGTACTGCTGCTGTCTGCCAAATCTTCAGGTCAAGCTACCTGGTGGCAGAACACCTGTACTCAGCAGCACAAGTGCAGGCATACAGGGGTGTCTGAGGTCCCTGAAATGATGATTAAACTGAAGTACAGCACAGAATTCGGGATTCTGGAAAGAATGGGAATGTTAATCAAGGCCGGGGATGTGCAGACACTCAACATTACAGCAGCTTCATCTGAAGCTGGCCTTTCAGGTGAGCTCAGGCCTGGACTGCCCGTCAGGAGCAGCAGACCAGATACAAAGATGAGCTAAATCAGAGGACACTGCAGCCGCATCCATTCACACGCAAACAGCCTTCTCTGTCCATCACACCATTGCTCTAAACTGACTTTTCAAAGTGCAGTAGTCTTTACAAGCACAGACATGCAAGTGTGTGCTAGTGCAGGTACTAGATGGAGAGGCAGTGGCTAGCATTGGTCTGTCTTTACAGAGTATCTTTACAATGTCAGTCTTTACAATGCAGTATCTTTACAATGTCAGTCTTTACAATGCAGTATCTTTACAATGTCAGTCTTTACAATGCAGTATCTTTACAATGTCAGTCTTTACAATGCAGTATCTTTACAATGTCAGTCTTTACAATGCAGCATCTTTACAATGCAACATTTTTACAACGCCAGTTTTTACCACGTCAGTCTTTACAACGCAGCATCTTTACAACGTCAGCCTTTACCACGTCAGTCTTTACCACGTCAGTCTTTACAATGCAGCATCTTTACGTCAGTCTTTACAACGTCAGCCTTTACCACGTCAGCCTTTACAATGCAGCATCTTTGTCAGTCTTTACAATGCAGCATCTTTACATTAGTCTTTACCATGTCAGTCTTTACAATGCAGTATCTTTACAATATCAGTCATTACAATGCAGCATCTTTACAACTTCAGTCTTTACAACGCAGCATCTTTACAATGTCAGTCTTCACCATGTCAGTCTTTACAACATCAGTCTTTACAACGCAGCATCTTTACAATGTCAGTCTTTACAACGTCAGTCTTTACAACATCAGTCTTTACAACTTCAGTCTTTACAACGCAGCATCTTTACAATGTCAGTCTTCACTATGTCAGTCTTTACAACATCAGTCTTTACAACGCAGCATCTTTACAATGTCAGTCTTCACCATGTCAGTCTTTACAACGTCAGTCTTTACAACGTCAGTCTTTACAACGCAGCATCTTTACAATGCAGCATCTTTATGCCAGTCTTTACAATGCAGCATCTTTACAATGTCAAGAATTGACTATCTTAGACTTCTGCTATTGCTAGCGTTACTGATGTTCACATGGGTTGATTCTAAATAAATAAACCTGCTGGACCTTTTCTCCAGCACCAGCACCACCACCACCACCACCACCTGAGATCATTGCTGTGTTCATATATCACTGATACAAAAAGCATGTAACCACCTGACCAGCTTCTCCAACAGCCCAACAAAATCCCCATCACCCCACCTGTATGCCATCCTGTACATGTTATATAAAATCTATTGGTTGAGGATTACGTCCATGACGGCTTGATCTTCATCAGTTCCGTATAAGGTAATATGATCTGGTCTTGGTCTTCCTGGTCTTGGTCCAAATATATGAGTATAGATATGGAGTTTGCATGTTGCATCTTGGTGTCTGCAGGAGGTGGCTTTACTACAGGTTTCCCACCACTGTCCAAAGTAGTGTTGTAGTCCCCTGGATTCAAGTCTGATCCAGGAACAAGACTGGGACACATCCAGTCCAAGACTTTTAGGGTCAAGTCTGTGGTCCTGTTCTCTAAATGTCTGTGTCTCACTTCCACTTAGCAAATCAACAGAAAGTCAAATTTGACACATCTACATACGACTGTATGTCTTCAGCCGCAAGCTATTTATGCACAGAGCTTTAGCTTGTGTACGCTCCTCTGTGTGAGCTAACACATGACTGAGTGCATCGGCGTCTCTCGGCTGTGAGGAAACCAGGACGGGAGTCACTTTAATGTTGTCTATTAAAATAAAGACACATTACTATCTTTCTTTCTCTCCCACGGTTTCCTCTCTCGCTCTCTCCTCCAGTCCTCCTTCAGTTCTGCATCTGCCTCTCCATCTCTGCTCGACCCTCTCCCCTTTCATCTCCTCTAAATTATTCTAACATGTTGTGCTAATTGGTACAGTAAGTGGGAAGCCCCTCCAGGATCTCGTGAAATGATTATGTGGAGAGTCAGATCTCTCTGCAGGCCTAATTAATGGAGCCCTGATAGAGCAGAGCGTAAACGACGATCACAGGAGGACTCAGCAGCTTTAAGGAGCTTCTTCCTCAAAGAGCTCACAGATATACACACACACACACACAGAGAGAGAGAGAGAGAGAGAGAGAGAGAGAGAGAGAGAGAGAGAGAGAGAGAGCGAGAGAGAGAGAGCGAGAGAGCGAGAGAGCGAGCGCGAGCAAGAGAGCGAGACAGAGAACGAGAAAGAGAGCGAGCGAGAGAGCGACACAGAGAACGAGAGAGAGAGCGATAGAGAGTGAGAGAGAGAGGGAAAACAGAGAGAGAGAGACACAAAATAAAAGGGGAAAAACAGACCGAAGAAGGGGAACAGAGAGATAGAGTGAACTGAATAGATATGAGAGAGCGCGAGAGAGAGACAGAGAGAGAGAGATAGAGAACGAGAGACAGAGCGAGAGAGCGAGGGAGAGACAGGGAGGGAGCGAGAGAGAGAGAGAAAGACAGACAGAGACAGAGAGAGAGATAGAGGGGGGGGGAACATACAGACAGACAGGGACAGAGAGACAGAGAGAGAGAGAGAGAGAGAGAGAGAGAGAGAGAGAGAGAGAGAAAGAGCGCGAGAGAGAGAACAAGAGAGAGAACGAGAGAGCGAGGGAGAGAGACAGAGACAGAGAGAGAGAGACAGACAGAGACAGAGAGAGTGAGAGAGAGGGAAAAAAAACAGACAGAGGGGGAAGAAAGAGAGAGGGAAACAGAGATAGAGATAGAGAGGGGGCCGGGAACATACAGACAGACAGGGAGAGAGAGAGAGAGAGAGAGAGAGAGAGAGAGAGAGAGAGAGAGAGAGAGAGAGAGAGAGAGATTCTGTCTTGAGGCTTGAAAAGGTGGTTTGATCTGGGGATGAAGTGGTGGGAGATGAGAGGTCCTGTGACTGTTCGCCTCAGACACTCAGCAGGTTAGCCATCTACAGTCCAGAGTCTACTACAGCTCGTTCTTCTGCACTCCTCTCCAGTCACAAATCCAGCTGCAGCGATAACAAGCAGGAGCCACACGGCTTTGTTAGCATCGCTGCGTCTGTAAAGCTGCTTCCTCTGAGGCTTTTACACTCAGCGACAAAAAGCTAACCCACACAGGTCCTGCCACTGACAGCCAGCCACGGTCGACGTTTCCAGTGGAGTCATGAATAAGAAACCTGGACTCCTACAGGCTGGAACCACCTCCTCTTTAGCCTCGAGTCCAGGTCCTGTTTGGGATCCGATGACGATCGAGGTTTAGGATGGATGTCTATGCTTTAAGTGGCACTCTGGTGCCTGACCACACCAATTAAGGTGTAATGGGAAAACTGGTGAATTAAAAGCTGACCTCCGCTTTGTGCGGTCATGAGGAGCGAAGGTTGTGTTTGGAACAGTCCTCCTGTGAACGCTGTGGCTGTGCACTAGTGACAGATTTAAAACCTGTGTTAAGTAAACAGCTGTAACGTTAATAAAAAGAGGAGACATGGAGTTGAATGCTTGCTACCATTTAATCCAACCACAGTCTCTGTGAAACCCCTCGGCACCAAGGTCAGCAAACTGCTCAGTGTTCCTGAGTAGAAGGACGTCTGGAGGAGAAGGTGGTTCTTATATATGTACTGCTTCAATAGCACCTAGCCTTTTAGCTCGGTATGGCCTCCAGTCCCGGCTGTTCATCTGGATTTTGCTTGTTCTCATGTGAATTAAAAACAAACAATAAACATCAAAGAGTAAAACCCATTCAAGTCATCTTCATTTAGATCCTCATCAACAGAGAATGTGTATCTCTGGTCTTCACCCGCCAAGGAACTGAGCACAAGTAATGGTAGCTCCGTCTTTACAAATGAAGCTTTAGATCCCAACACTTAACACGAGCGCTCAGAGACTAAAACCAGCCGGGGTGTATCTAAACTCGTCAAACTGAGACAGGACTCCTCAGCCTAGCATCCAGCTTTCGGCATCTGCCACACATAAGCCTTCGCATTAGCTAGGTAGCTAGGCTAACAATTCATTCATTCATTCATTAAAAGATGTGATCACTATGGTGGCCAGTTGTATGGACCCCTGATCATCTCTCCTGCTAGCTGTGTGTCTGTTTAAGCTGAACAGTAAACTCCTACACTCCTCCGCCGTACACCATTCAATATACATCAACCGAGTACCGAGTTCACTCTGCTATATGCTTATGCTAACTGCTGTTTGCATAGTCATGTTGTAGTCATGTTCTGGCCCACAGTTACTGCTCATGCACATCTTGGTGTTTATCGTTTATGCAGATTATTGTGTTTTTGTATTTGCATTATTGCTTTTTTTTCACTGCACTGAAGAAGTAGCCTGGTAATTTGTTATAGTCTACTAAGATGCATTGGTTTGGGTGTGGGTTTGGGAGTTGAGTTAAGTTTAGAGTGGAGCTGAGTTGAGTCTGAAGTTTGCAACTGAGTTAAGGGTTAAGGCTGAGCTTAGTTTTAAGTTGAGTTTGAAGTTTGCGGTTGAGTTTGAAGTTTAAGTTTGAGTTTAGAGTTGAGTTTGGAATCGAGCTGAGTTGAGTCTGAAGTTTGCAACTGAGTTAAGGCTGAATTGAGTCTTGAGTTGTGTTTGAAGTTTGCGGTTCAGGTTGAGTTCAGAGTTTAAGTTTGAGCTTGGAGTTGAGTTTGGAATCGAGCCAAGTTGAGTCTGAAGTTAGCCACTGAGTTAGGCGTTATGGCTGAGCTTAGTTTTGAGTTGAGTTTGAAGTTTGCGGTTGAGTTTGGAGTTTAAGTTTGAGTTTGGAGTTGAGTTTGGAATCGAGCCGAGTTGAGTCTGAAGTTTGCAACTGAGTTAAGGTTGAATTTAGTCTTGAGTCGAGTTTGAAGTTTGTGGTTGAGGTTGAGTTCAGAGTTTAAAGTTTGAGATTGGGGTTTGAGCAGAGTTTGAAGCTTGCAATTGAATCAGGGGTTAATGTTGAGTTTACGTTTGACTTTGGAGTAGAGTTGAACTGAGTTTGAAGTTTGCAGTTGAAGTTTAAAGGTTAAGGTAAGTTTAAGTTTGAGAGTTTGGCGTTGCTTTAAGGCATTCTCTTTATTTTGATTTTGTTGATGTCCTGTATTAATTGAAAAACCGGAATAATCTTAAACAACAGTATCAAGCTTATCTGATCTCAACAACACCACCACTTCCCAAATCCAAATTACACAGAGACCTAAATGAGCCCAAAAGTTTATGGTCTCAAGATGGACAGTATTTATAACCCGATTCTGATATTATATTCCCATTAAAAAGGATTCAGTTAAAACTGTTCTAATCTCTACTAAAGAAGGAGAGCAGCCTTGTTTGATCAGGACTTCATTTGTTAGAATCCCTGGGAAGCCCTGTGTGGTATTCCTGTGTGGGCATCAACCAACATGACAGAATTCAGAGCTTGCATTCATCATCACATTCAACATCTAAAAATTTGCGCATGTGAAGTTTCCCGTTGGTTTGTGTTTATGCTCTACCGGAAGAGAGTAATGGAGTCTCTAAAGAGCCGTGATTCAGCACTTCTGTGATTCATCGTTTGTAGAAGATGAATCAAATGTCAATTTTCCAGCTTGAGCACGAGGAAGAACCTACCCTCACCATCTTCTGAATCAGGATAATTACCCTCCAGTGACCTATAAAAGAAAATTACAGTCCTTCACTAACCAGGGCTCGGCGCATTTGCACACCGGACTGCCCTTGGGGTTTCTGCAGGAATCATTTGAGTTGATAAAGCTTGAGGAAGAGGAGTAAATCCAAACAGTCAGATTTACCATCAGTTCACTGTAAGAAACTAGACTGATTTCAGTTTCATGGCCTTTAGCATGGCCTTGTATAGGATGATTACAGCCCAGTAAACGAGTGCAGAGTGAGCAGTTAGAAGTGTGGAGCGTGTTCATTAGCAGAACACAGGCTAAAGCCACCCAGTGCCGCACTTTAGCCCTTCGTAATAGGTTTCATAAGGTCTTATTCATTACAGCCACATATGGTGAAGTCTTATTACGGATATTATTAATATCAGTTAACACGATAACTAGAAAAGCGCATTTCCTGAGGGAACATGGAATGGTGGCGCAGCTTAAAAGGTTTCCTCGTCCTGGTTGGTGGATCTAAGCTGTGGTTGCTATGGGAGGAACGAGGGGTGAATAAACGATACATAGAGGAGTATGTGTCTGTATGGCTGTGGATTAGAGTGTAGAGATCTGCCCTGGGTGAGGACATGCGGTTTGGTGGTGGTATGTTAAAGAAGGCAGTAGGATTTGGGTGGGGCCAAAACTGACAGAGATTCTATAGGAGACATGAGGGATGGAGGAAGAGAAAAATACAGTAACTCAGTAAGTGTAATGTGTTAGTGTACTGTAAGTAGTGTGTTGGTGTACAGTAACTCAGTAAGTGTAATGCGTTAGTGTGCTGTAAGTAGTGTGTTGGTGTACAGTAACTCAGTAAGTGTAATGCGTTAGTGTGCTGTAAGTAGTGTGTTGGTGTACAGTAACTCAGTAAGTGTAATGCGTTAGTGTGCTGTAAGTAGTGTGTTGGTGTACAGTAACTCAGTAAGTGTAATGCGTTAGTGTGCTGTAAGTAGCGTGTCGGTGTACAGTAACTCAGTAAGTGTAATGTGTTAGTGTACTGTAAGTAGCGTGTCGGTGTACAGTAACTCAGTAAGTGTAATGTGTTAGTGTGCTGTAAGTAGTGTGTTGGTGTACAGTAACTCAGTAAGTGTAATGCGTTAGTGTGCTGTAAGTAGCGTGTCGGTGTACAGTAACTCAGTAAGTGTAATGTGTTAGTGTACTGTAAGTAGCGTGTCGGTGTACAGTAACTCAGTAAGTGTAATGTGTTAGTGTGCTGTAAGTAGCGTGTCGGTGTACAGTAACTCAGTAAGTGTAATGTGTTAGTGTACTGTAAGTAGCGTGTCGGTGTACAGTAACTCAGTAAGTGTAATGTGTTAGTGTGCTGTAAGTAGTGTGTTGGTGTACAGTAACTCAGTAAGTGTAATGCGTTAGTGTGCTGTAAGTAGCGTGTCGGTGTACAGTAACTCAGTAAGTGTAATGTGTTAGTGTACTGTAAGTAGCGTGTCGGTGTACAGTAACTCAGTAAATGTAATGTGTTAGTGTACTGTAAGTAGCGTGTCGGTGTACAGTAACTCAGTAAATGTAATGTGTTAGTGTACTGTAAGTAGCGTGTCGGTGTACAGTAACTCAGTAAGTGTAATGTGTTAGTGTGCTGTAAGTAGTGTGTTGGTGTACATTAACTCAGTAAGTGTAATGTGTTAGTGTGCTGTAAGTAGTGTGTTGGTGTACAGTAACTCAGTAAGTGTAATGCGTTAGTGTACTGTAAGTAGCGTGTTGGTGTACATTAACTCAGTAAGTGTAATGTGTTAGTGTACTGTAAGTAGTGTGTTGGTGTACAGTAACTCAGTAAGTGTAATGTGTTAGTGTGCTGTAAGTAGCGTGTCGGTGTACAGTAACTCAGTAAGAGTAATGCGTTAGTGTACTGTAAGTAGTGTGTTGGTGTACAGTAACTCAGTAAGTGTAATGTGTTAGTGTACTGTAAGTAGCGTGTTGGTGTGCAGTAACTCAGTAAGAGTAATGCGTTAGTGTACTGTAAGTAGTGTGTTGGTGTACAGTAACTCAGTAAGTGTAATGTGTTAGTGTACTGTAAGTAGCGTGTTGGTGTACAGTAACTCAGTAAGTGTAGTGTGTTAGTGTGCTGTAAGTAGCGTGTCGGTGTACAGTAACTCAGTAGGTGTAAAGTGTTAGTGTACTGTAAGTAGCGTGTCGGTGTACAGTAACTCAATAAGTGTAATGTGTTAGTGTGCTGTAAGTAGCGTGTTGGTGTACAGTAACTCAGTAGGTGTAAAGTGTTAGTGTACTGTAAGTAGTGTGCTGGTGTACAGTAACTCAGTAAGTGTAATGTGTTGGTGTACTGTAAGTAGTGTGTTGGTGTACAGTAACTCAGTAAGTGTAATGTGTTAGTGCTGTAAGTAGTGTGTTGGTGTACAGTAACTCAGTAAGTGTAATGTGTTAGTGTGCTGTAAGTAGCGTGTCGGTGTACAGTAACTCAGTAAGTGTAATGTGTTAGTGTACTGTAAGTAGCGTGTTGGTGTACAGTAACTCAGTAGGTGTAAAGTGTTAGTGTACTGTAAGTAGTGTGCTGGTGTACAGTAACTCAGTAAGTGTAATGTGTTGGTGTACTGTAAGTAGTGTGTCGGTGTACAGTAACTCAGTAAGTGTAATGTGTTAGTGCTGTAAGTAGTGTGTTGGTGTACAGTAACTCAGTAAGTGTAATGTGTTAGTGCTGTAAGTAGTGTGTTGATGTACAGTAACTCAGTAAGTGTAATGTGTTAGTGTGCTGTAAGTAGCGTGTCGGTGTACAGTAACTCAGTAAGTGTAATGTGTTAGTGTACTGTAAGTAGTGTGTTGGTGTACAGTAACTCAGTAAGTGTAATGTGTTAGTGTACTGTAAGTAGTGTGTCGGTGTACAGTAACTCAGTAAGTGTAATGTGTTAGTGTACTGTAAGTAGTGTGTTGGTGTACAGTAACTCAGTAAGTGTAATGTGTTAGTGTACTGTAAGTAGTGTGTTGGTGTACAGTAACTCAGTAAGTGTAATGTGTTAGTGTGCTGTAAGTAGTGTGTTGTGTACAGTAATGGGTGGAATGAAAAAGTGTAATGGATGAAGGGATGATACAAGGGAGCTGATGCCGGTGCATTCTGGTTTAGGGGTGTGATTCAACGACTGAAGGCCTTTAGGGGCTTTTAAATAAAGGACACTTGGGTGTGTGGGACTGCTGGGTGTGTGGGACTGCTGGGTGTGTGGGACTGCTGGGTGTGTGGGACTGCTGGGTGTGTGGGACTGCTGGGTGTGTCTTTCCAGACTGGTAGACTGGAGGTAGAATCTAGCAGATCATCGGCTGAACTAGGGAGCTCTATAAGACACACCCTCAGTTCTACAGAACCGTAGTTTATAATAAACAGGCAGAGAATAAATGAACCCACTGTTTTCATGCTTTGCACACGACGCTTATGGAATATTCAGGAGACGCTCCATCTGAACACTGACTTAACGCTCATCACGGCTGCATGCAGATTGCATAATTATGAATGTTGCTTGAAATACCCTCTTCAATGTCATCACCCCTAAGATTCTCATCGTGTATATTAATCTGGCTCTGATATGCTCTGATTACTGTAATTAATCTGAAATAAGGGACTTTGGTCTGGATTTGCACAGAAGTAATTACAGCAGCGATTATAAAACTCGCAGAACAACTGGAGCGTTATATGCTGTATGACATTGCCACCAAATCAGCCCCAGCGCCTCCATCAGTTATGCTCCACCTCATTACGGCTCGGAGCGTGCACCGCAGCTCTGACGCTGGATATTATAAATATTGTTATTTGATATCCAGCTCTCCTGATTGGATCTGCGCTTGGCCTGAGAGTACTAATTAACTGATTAATCGTTTGGCTGAAGAAATGTAGCGTGTTTATATCAAGGTCATTCCAGATCGCTCCTCAGAAGGGATTAGGAACATCCGCATGTGATCCAAGGAAGCTGATGTAGGTATGTTCCAATTCAGAGGTGCTAGTCCTGGTCCTGGAGATCTGCCATCGTGCCGAGTATAGCTGCACCCCAAACTCTACCATGCCTGATTCAGGACCTGAAGGTCTTCAGGGGCATCTGGATAATGACTGCTGGGTGTGTTGGACCTGAGCTTTTCAGGCTGGTAGATCTTCAGGACCAGTATTACTCTGTGTTCACACAGACAGAGCACCAAGCAACCAGTCATTTTCTATGGAAGTAGGTGATGTGTAGCCATGATTTAGAGGCAAGCAACATGGCAATGGCGTGATATGTGATAACTGATTAGAAATTTTCTTAACTTTATGCAAATTAATAATGATGCCATGAGTCTTTGTTCATACCAGCATTTGGCTCCAGTTCTCAGCAGTGTGGTGGTAAACATAAAAGAACAGCTCATAGCCTTATATAACAATAACAATAATATTATTATTATTATTATTAATAATAATAATAATGGCAATAATAATAATAATAATAATAATAATAATAATAATAATAATAATAATAATGGCAATAATAATAATACTAATAGTAATAATGGCAATAATAATATCAATAATAATAATAATAATAATAGTAATCATAGTGATAATAATAATGGCAATAATAATGGCAATAATAATAATAATAATAATAATAATAATAATAATAATAATCATAGTAATAGTAGTGATAATAATAATAATAATAATAATAATAATAATAATAATAATAGTAGTAATAATAGTAGTAGTAGTAATAATAATAATAATAATAATAATAATAATAATAATAGTAGTAGTAATAATAGTAGTAATAATAATAATAATAGTAATAATAATAATAATAATAATAGTAATAATAATAGTATTATTATTATTATTATTATTATTATTAATAATAGTAATAATAATATCATCATCATCATCAACAACAACAACAACAACGTGTGCTTTCAAAACTAGCTAGCTTTCTGGACCTTGCACATGCCCACATGCAGCAACACGTACGGTGGTAGTAGGGCTAGATACCACGGTTCTGATGGATCAGGTCTTGGCTGTGTATCAGCCTGACCCAGATCCAGCTCTGATCCCTTGTTCAGTTCAGAGTTGTGTTTACTCCACTGCGAATGGACATTATCCACAGCCAGCGGCAGTGTGGAGCATTTTCAGAAGATCTGAAGATCTCAAGAGTAGACCTGCGTTACCATGGAAAATGAAAACTGAGGTATCTGCAGCTCCAGAGCTTTCCTCTAAACACCGGCATGAGCAGGCGGCAGTTACGCTCCCGGTCTCGTTTCTGGTTCTAACCGTAAGCACCGCACCGCCAGCAGTACAAACCGCTCTCCTGAAACACTTCAGTCGCGAGTCCCGACCGGGAAACGCTCTGCTCCGCCGAAGACGTTACGAGGAACAGTGCTTTCAGGACGGAGGGAGGGAATACCGCAGTGTGAAGACTGAGGATCCACCACACTGCAGAGCTATTAGGCCTGGCACAACACTGCTATCATCATCATCATCATCATCTTCATCATCGTCGCCATCTTCGTCGTCATCTTTGCCGTCATCGCCATCTTCATCGTCATCTTCGCCGTCATCGCCATCTTCATCGTCATCTTCGTCATCGCCATCTTCACAGTCATCATCATGTTCTTCTTCATCGTCATCTTCATCGTCATCCGCATCGTCATCCTCATCGTCATCATCATCATCTCTTTTATTGTACTTCTTCTCGTGTCACTTTTTTTCCCGTGTCTTCTCTCTTCTCTTCCTGTCCCTCACCTACTCTAGCCTTCTACCTCATCTCCTTTTACTTTTGTGCTTCTTCTCCATCTCCATCTTGTCCTCTAAATCACCTCCTCTTTCCGTCCTTCTCCTACTTCCTATTCTCCTGTCTCCCTCAAATTTCCCCCTCTGGTCTTCTCCTTCAGCTCCTCCTTCTTTTTGTCCTTTTTCTCCCCGTTTCTGTATCCATCTTCCCTTATCTTGTGGTTCTTCTTGTCCCTCTTCTAATTCCTCTAGTCCTTCTACTTCCTGTGCTTCTTCTGCTCTAAAAACGAGATTTGTGATGAAGTGATGGGAACTAAGACTCCAGAGGGCTCAGTATCAGAGGATCACCAGGATCAAAGTACTGGGATCAGAACATCCCTGAAACAGACGGCAGATTGGCGACTGGAAAGCGCTGGAGGTTTTACGGCCTCATCATCCGTGATGGATTGTGCTTCGTAATGGTTTGAAGGGAAGCCACAGTGAGGATCTTCTCATCACAGTTACTGTAAGTGCTGGTACACGTCCTGGATGGACTCAAAGGAAAGCGCTGGCGTTATTGTTTCCCTCTGCCCGACGCGATCAGTAGAGTCTGAGGTGTCTGATGTCTCTCCAGGAGAATTGCATTAGGAGTGAATCTTCCTTCAGAAGATCTGCTGAAACTGCGCCTGGGTAAGCGGCCTGACAGACGGAGGATGACTTGAATGAGGTCGGACGGCTCCCTGATCAATTCCTTAGCTTTTCGCTGTGCTAGTATTTTCGGCCTCCAGTAATCGAGGCACGGAGACATTGTCTCAAATAGCAGGAAGGGCAATTAAAGCTGAGGGCTAATGAATCAAATCTGCTAGCTGCTGTCAGTTTAGCATCTGTTTGTATCCAGCGTGCGCTGAACACGACGTGCTGGTTTCGTGGCTAAGCTGTGCTATTCCCCCACACTTCCGCGAGGATGATGTGTGCTGATGTGGTTCCAGCGCTGATGAGTAATGACTGAAAGGGAAAGCAGCTGGAGTATGATAAGGAGGGAAGAGGGAGATTCTCCAGTGAAGGTTCTGAACACATCTAATTATCATCCTGCCTTCTCCACTGTCTCTCTCACTGTCCTTAACCCGCAGCTGTGTTTAAGTGCAGGAGAGCATTAACGGTGACGAAGGGCTCAGATCTTAATTAGCCTGTTAAGGCCATCATTCTCTGCACTGCAGTGACACTGATCAGACACAGTGCTGCTGGTGTGTTAGTGTGTGTGGTGCTGGTGTGAGTGGATCGGACACAGCATTGCTGCTGGAGTGTTTAAACACTGTGTCCACTCACTGTCCACTCCTCTCTCTGTCTCTGTCTCTGTGTCTCTCTCTCTCTCTCTCTCTCTCTCTCTCTCTCTCTCTCTCTCTCTCTCTCTCTCTCTCTCTCTCTCTCTCTGTGTCTCTCTCTCTCTCTCTCTCTCTCTCTCTCTCTCTCTCTCTCCCCCTCTCTCTGTGTCTGTCTCTCTCTCTCTCTCTCTCTCTCTCTCTCTCTCTCTGTCTCTCTCTCTCTCTCTCTCTCTCTCTCTCTCTCTCTCTCTCTCTCTCTCTCTCTCTCTCTCTCTCTCTCTCTCTCTCTCTCTCTCTCTCTCTCCTTTTAAGACTCTAGCTTCTGCTGCTCTCCACTTCAGGTCATGAACATCAAAGTGAGAGAAGCAGAATCTCCCTTTTTTCTGTGAGCAGTGGAAAAGACTGTGCTGTGTCTCAGTGCAGCAGACCAGTGTGCGGGGAAAGAGAGGAAATCATATATAAGAGTATGTATATATGCATGTTGTCTGTTGTTTGGTTATATAAGGTAAACTATCTGGTATTAAAGGTGTTCATAAGGAACGTGTGGTCTGTTAAGGGCTGGGCTCTTGGGGGCCACCGTACATGCACACTATATATATAGACTCACTCACCCGCCTTCACACGCATATGAGTGACATCCCATTCCTAATTTATAGAGTTTCTAGCTGCACCCTCTGCGGCTAGAACAGCTTCACCTTCCCACAAGGTTTAGGAATGTGCTTATGTAGATTTTTTGAAAATCCTTAATAAGCGCACTTGTGAAGTCAGACACTGATGTTGGAAGAGAAGGCCTGGCTCGCAGTCTCCCCTCTAATTCATCCCAAAGGTGTTCCATCAGGTTGAGGTCAGGACTCACACCAAACTCGCTCATCACTGACTTTATGGATCTTGCTTTGGGCACCGGTGCATAGTCATGTTGGAACAGGAAGGGGGCATCGCCATGATGAATGAGCTGCTAGTATGTTGAGGCTAACACTGCGGTAGCTAAACATTAACCCAGATCCCAGTCCCACCTGGGCAAGAGAGACCACCATGGTTACCACAACAGCAGCAATGCTCAATTAATGTAAAGGTTCAAGTCTTATGTCCTTTTCTACCTGACATGTTTCCAATATTTTGGCCACAAACCATAAGTTTGCCCATAAGAAATGGCTTGATGCTCCAACTGACCAACATACAAGCGCACATGACGCTTGTACATCTGAAACATGTGATGACTGTTGTACTCCTGTTAGCATCCTCCAGTGTTAGCATGAACGATTGTCGCTAACAGGGGGCACATTTTTTAAACATGGCAACAACAAGAATCTACTCAAATCTAAACGCATCCCAGAGAGAAACCGTACTGTCGTTCTGTAATTCGTGTGAAAGTTGAGTTTGTGAACTTCGTATTGTTTTGGACCGCGATTATGAGCGGTTGTGCATTTCATTACTGCACACTCTCCCATTGTGTACCCTCGTTTATTTCTGATGTACTCTGTAGGAGAAAGATGGCTGGACGGGATATCCAGGAGTTCACTGCCATTTGAAAATAAAGCGGTGACCGCCAGAGCAAATTAGCCTCCGGGGAGCTTTTCTCCTCAAATTAAAACTGACAGCAGGTGACACTCACAAACTCATTAAAATACCTCTGGCAGCGGCTGGCCTTATCCCGGGCCAGAGAGCGAGGCCGATAAATTAAACATTCCTTCCAGGGTGAGGGGGTGTTGGTTCTGCCCTTGCAGGATGACTCAGTTCAGGCATTTGGCTAAAAGAGCTGAAAGGCTACTGGCACTGACCATGACTGTAAGTGCCAGCTCCAGTACTGTTTACTGCCCGCAGACCGGACTCAGTAACAGTCCAGATTGTCCAGAGGATCAGAGAGTACTCTGAACACACTGTGTTAGCAGAAAACACAGACCCAGAAACAGCCTCTACTGGAACACGATTCACTTACGCTCCCTCAGATCCAATCAGTTTAGTTGGATTCACTCGTCGGGCTGTTAGTGGACCTGCTTTACAGGATTTGCCAAAATCCTAATCCCATCCATATGGTGAGCGCTAGTCATTAACCCGGACTCTCTCGCTCTTTCGCTCGGCTGGCGGGGACACAGCTTGTGTCTGGCAGGCGTTTAGCATGCGCGCTATCGACTGTTGATCTTCTCTGATTCACTTTAATCCACTGGAGTGGAGCGGCAAAGGGCACGGAGCAATTTAGGTGATGCTTAGGGGTGGCATCGCTCGCTCTCAAGCCTGTTGAACACGAATGGCAGACTCATCCACAGACATTTTGGTGGGGTCATGGGTGGGGAAAGGCAACCTGAACATGAATCAAATAGTTTTAATTTACCGCAAAACATTAAACTGCTAATATTACTATCTGTCTTTGGATTTGAACCTCACTGACCAACGTGCAGCTTCACAACAGCACTCACCCGCCCTACTAAGTCACTACTAAGTGTTCGGTTATCGCTCGATGTAAGAGAGACACCATAGAAGCCTTTTTACACAGTGATCATTCTGACAGTAATGAACTTGTTAGATTTTTTTTTAATTAGCCCTAATTAAAGATTTCTATCAGCACCTTATTGCTGGGAATTCCAGCGCTGTGGTGATGAGTGGCGGCTCCAAGATACTGAGGAGATCCTTTGCTCTTCGCACACAGTAACACCAGGCTGAGCTACTCTCCATTCTATAAAAGCTAGAGGAGTTTCATTCAGGAGCTGAAATGTTATGTGCTCCCAGCATGGATCGCCAGAGGTCAGTCTGAGGCCTTGTCCGCATCTACCATTACCAGATTACCAGATTTGATGCCATTTTGGTCGTTCGCCCACATGCAAACACCAGTTCAGTTCACTGAAGATCTTTAGCAAGACTCCTTTCAGAGTGAAGATATTCAGAAATGCGACAGGGACAGTTTTCAGTGTGGTCTTGTAGACAAGGAAAGTGGAGTGTTGAGCTTGTAACGCTGAGTGTGTGCCAGTCTCTTCTTTGTTTGCATCAGGCGGTGCACTAGTGCTGGTGGTTGGTGTAGCTCAGCAGGTAACACCACTACCTGCCAGTGAGCCACCACCACATGTAGGAGACTGGGGTTTGAATCCCGGTCTGGGTGACTATGCTGTGCTACACCAATAAGAGTCCTTGGGCAAGGCTCCTAACACTACATTGGCCTAGCTGTAATACGATTAACCTTGGAAGTCGCTCTGGATAAGAGCGTCAGCTAAATGCCGTAAATGTAAACGTAGTGCTCAGACGTAGAGAGTATTAGTGCCAACATTAAGCATTACAATATACACATTCCTTATTTACTTAAGGCCCATAGAGTTGCAGTAAGTCAAGCCCTGAAATGACAAAAGACTAGACTAGCAACTGGATGGCTTATTGAGAATCCTCAGTATGTTGTAGAGGAGCAACCTGCATGATGAGTCGGGTTCGCAACATGAGCCGAGGATGATAACTGGTGGTCCAGAATCACACCATCAAGGAGTCCCTGAATGAGTGAGGACCTGTAGTGCCAGGGATGGACAGTAGCTCAGTCGCTCTACAGTTACTCGCACACTTACAACAGAGGCGTTGGAATGTGCTACAGAGGCCACTGCTATATTCACCACACAGGGGCTGCATGCCAAACCGCACGCTACATCCCTTAATAGTGCAGCCCCATTAAAAGTGCATGAACTAGTGTAGTATGTGAAGTAGTGTGTGGTTTGGGACGCAGCCAGGCACACCAGCAGTCCAGTACGAGGCTAACCGACATCCAATCTTTGACATACTCACAACTCCTGAAATAATCAGGACTGA
>JAMWET010000936.1:30000-37500 GCA_024036415.1 Prochilodus magdalenae
ATTCTTATGTGTACATACTTCAGATCTCATAGTTTATATGAGAAGAACAAGATCAAACGAATAGAAGCCGTATCCTGGATTTGAACAGGTTAGTGCAGAGGCTCCTGCCGGCTTTATTTAGGAAGTTTTGATTGGTTGGGAGGATTTCATGCAGGTAGCAACTCTGTGAAGGACCTTCCTAAAGTTCTCAGGGAAAAGCAGCTACAGAGCCCCGTCAGGACCTTACACACCGCTGTCAGCACAGTCAGTTCAATAACATGCGAAAGGAACGCTCACGGAACCGTAACTAACCGCCCCTGGACGGCACCCCCGCAGGATTTCACTCAGACTGATGGTCAACAAAATCGCTCTCAGTGCAGCATGCCGTTTAGAGGAACCGGCTATACGGGTCTGCGTTTCTCTCTGGGTCCCATTCTTCTGTCTCTGTCTCCCTCTCTCCGTCCGTCTCTCTCTCCTTTTCTCTCTCTTTCACTGTCCATCTCCCTCCCTCCGTCTCTCCCTCCGTCTCTCCCTCCCTCTATTTGTTCTTCTGTCTCCCTCTCTGTCTCCCTCTCTCAGTCTCCCTCTCTCAGTCTCCCTCTCTCAGTCTCTCTGCCTCCCTCTCTCTATTTCTCTCTTTGTCTTTCTGTCTCCCTCTCTGTCTGTCTCTCGTCCGCTCTCTCTTTCTATCTCCTTTTCTCTCTTTCTCTGTCTGTCTCCCTCTCTGTCTCTCTCCATTTCTCTGTCTCTCATCCTCTCTCTCTCTTTCTGTCTGTCTCCCTCCCTCCCTCTTAATCTCCCTCTTTTTCTCTGTCTCCCTCTCTCCGTCTCTCCGTCTCTCCATATCCTTTTCTCCATCTCTCCATATCCCTCTCTCCGTCTCTCTCCAGTATAATAAGGGAGCTCCAGTGTTTTTCAGGGATGGCTCGCTGTGAGTAAGTTTATAGCACCTCCAAACAGCAGATGGTGTGAAACAGGCCGGTCTGCATTATTCAGGATCCACAGCAATCAAAACAAGAGCCTCAGTTTAAACTGCTCCCTGACCAGACGAAGAAACGCTTTCTCACAGATTCAGCCTTTAACGGAGTTCAGATTAGCTTCCTGTCCTCAGAGGGAGGTCCAGGCTCAGTTTAAAGGCTGCACTCTAATACAGGAATACACCTGGGTATGAGGTGATGGTACAGGTGAACAGGTGGTCAGTCTATAGCAACTAACACCATAACGGAGCTGAAGGTTTCTTTTGGAAATGTTTCTCAATTTCATTTAATTAATTCATATTTATATTAAATACACTGGAAATTTTACATGTATACAAGTTGCTATGATGTGCAAAATGCAATGTTAGAAATAAACATACATTTACATATGAAAAATGATTTGGATGATGAAGTTCAAACATTTGTCATTGTAAAGGCTCTTTTTACACAACAGATTACTGAGATCTCAAAAAGTTTTAATCTTTAATCGAACAGTGTGGAACAGTGTGGAACAGTGTGGAACAGTGTGGTCCACAAATCCAGCTTTGAGCAAAATTCCGGAGAATCCTCATGCTGTCCTGTTTTGGAAAAGCGAGTCGAGCCTTTACACATTTATGAAATTTTGGCAGAAAAAACAGAAACACGTCGGCCTCTCTCCATTGTGTACATGCTGTATGCCAAGCACAGGAGATCTGGTGGAGCAGAATGATGGCTTTAAATGCCATCGTTTATTTAAAAAGCCCTTTTCCCATCACCTGTTTTAATGTTGCAGCTTTAGCCATATTTTATTTGTTTCCAATTGAGCCCAACAAAAAAAAAAAGTTTGCAATATTTTGGTGTTTTTTCTCATTTTTGGAGTTTTCTATTCAGTTTGTTTGATGGTGTTTGTTTTTGCATAGTTTCAAAATGTGCAGATAACCCCCCAACAGAAGGAAAGAGAATGGTGATAATGGGACCAGATATCACCATTTCTATCAGTAGTGTTTCCTGTTGATGTAAACAGGGCCATTCAGAGTGGCTTTGGTTTGGATTGATTGACTGATTGTAGAGACTCTTGGTAGTGGTGGTGATGGGAACCATTGGTCACTATGTCCACAACACATACCGCACCAGTCAAAAGTTCATTTTGACTTTTATGCCTCATTTGAAAACAGCAGCTCCAGTTTACACTTTGTGAGAATTGCATGATGAATAGACCAATTGAAATGGTCCAAAAGTGCTTGGTAAGACATCTGGTTCAATTGACTTACATTAAAACTGAATAAGGTTTTTGGCCTCTCCTGTAAAGTTGCCTGTTTTTCTTTGGACAGCAACGACATATACATATATATATATTTTTGTGTGTGTGTAAAAACCTTTCACGTGGCATCCTTGCTCGCAGCAACCATTGTCTCTCGCTCAGTGTGTATTAGAGCGTTATTTAATTGAACTGGACTGTCATAATTCCAATAGAGTAGGCTCATTCAAGTTCTTCTGTGTGTCTTCAAATTTATGGCAGTTGTTCTTACAGATGTACTAGAGGAGCTATTAGTAGATGCAGTAAGTACCAGTGAGTGAGGACACCAGAGTGTGCATAATGAGTATAGCCGTTGTCTTAAGCTATTTTGACTGGTATGCTGAGTTATTCATATTGATTTCTGAATTGTGCATGTTGGTGTGTGAATCCTAAACCATCACCGTAGAGCTCGTAGACGTTGCGAGTCCTCTACTCTATACAGCTTTGTTTATTAGTGAGGAAGTGATGTATCGGTGGTAAAAAATAATGAAGATTATCAATAAAGTGTTCTCATTGTGGTCTGCTCGTTATTATGGGGGACATATTTTGTACTACCAAACGCCCTGGCATCGAGATATATACTCCAAACCATAACTAGTGAGTAGTTTCATAGGCCAGACATCTTAACACTAGGCGTTGAGATCAGAGCACAATTCAGTTGAAGCATATTGTCATAATTACCATGATTTCACGTTAACCCTGTCTGTGAGGGAGCATTAGAGCTGGGCGTCTGGTTACATCCTAACCAGTAAACATGCTAAACCACATAGAAGCCCACTCAAGGATGATGTGTATATCAAGGGATGCTTGAAACGATGACAACGTCTGACAGCTAGGTAATGTGTTTAGGTTATAGCTCAGACTATAAAGGCCGGGTGACTGTGAGCAGTGTTGTCAGGGAAACTAAACGGCATGAGGAATTTACTTATCTTCTTCCTGGAACATGGACAAACGCACACCGTTACTCTGAGTCATTTAGAAAACCAGGTATTCAACGAGTGAGTGAAGAGTTAGGAGATAGTCAGGAGTGGCCCGCGAGGTGCGGATGATATACTCTCCCTGGCTTTGAATCTGAGATGCCTAGCGATGATGCGTGTTGTACGTGCCCCTCTGGCGAGTGGGGAGTAGGCACGAAAGCCACACACAGCGCAAAAAAAAAAAAAAAATCTCCGTGCGGTGTGTTTGACTGTCTAAACAGTGTTGTGAGTCAGTAGAGTGCAAGTCAGTCAGCGATTCGCCCAAACAGGAAAGCCACTGTTAAAGACAAAGCCCTAAAAGCCTGCCGGTACATATTACAATTATGCGAATCTCCTCCTTGATGAACAGAGGAAGGTGACGGAGCCAGTGTGAGAGTTTATCAGCCACAGCAGACGGACCCTGTGGCCCTCTATCAGTAAGGTCCAAGTCTGAGCTCTAAAACCGGTACCATTCAGCTCCTACAGCTCTCCTCACATGAATGTCCATCTATGTAAAGCCTAGATCGAATAGGTCACTTAGTTGAAAGATACGGCTCTGGGTTTAGTTCGCACGTGTTTGTTTCTTCAGTGCCCTCCAACCTGGAGTTAGGAGAGTGAATTGTGCTCTCTTCCTCGAGTGTACAAAACAGAGCATATTGTCTCTAATATTACCCCCCGTCAACAGGGGCACTTCTTGCGAGGAACTGTGCAGGGTTCGTGGGGGGGGGGATTTCTTCTCCAGACGTGTCACTTCGAATCAAAGGATGATGGTCTAGAGAGGATAGCGTGCTTATGGTCTTATAAAGCAGCAGCATGAAGAGGGGCATCTAATGCGGAGAGGATCTAGGCTGAAAATGCTTTAGATGCACCACAGCTACCTAGAACATCCATGCAGCCATGAGGAGTCCTGATGCACCACAGCCACGTCTCGGATACACCATACGCGTCGTATTAGCGGCCATAGATTGAAAATCCACTGATGCTACCACTGGTACCATTAGAATCCATCCATGTGTGGCCATAATAGCGTTCGTATAGGTCAGTCCGCTAATGCACCATCCTAGGTATCGTTTCAGAACATCACATATGACATGTTGGTCGTATGTCGCATATGCCGTTCCCTCATAGTATCGCATCGCACATGCATACACTAGAACATCCATGCGGGATCATTAATGGAGTCCTCCTGATGCACCACAGGCTACCTACTAACATGGTCATATAGTGCCGAAACGATGTAGATCTGTGCGGTCCTGGAAGTGCTCACGGGTTCCTTGATGCAACGCACAGCTACTCCTAGAACATCCATATGCGGCCATATGCGGTGCTGATGCGACCAAGATAAAAGCACAGTCTACCTGGAGAACATCCATGCGGCCATGAGCGAGTCTCGATGTGATGCACCACCGCTAGAATCCAGAAAATGCCACATGTCGGCCACCATATGCGTATGAATTTTACGCTGAATGACAGCCATTGCAGCAGCACCCATAGCAACATCCATGCTCGCTCATGTATGAATGCGAGGGCCCTGCATGCAATATTTACCACAAGCATCCTACGCTCAGAACGTTCCAGCGAATTGATCTATATGAGATGATGCATACCGGACAGTCCATGATGCACCACAGCTACCTAGAACATCCATGCGGTCATATGCAGTCCTGATGCACCACAGCTACCAGAGAACTCGTCCGATGCGGCCATTACACTGGCCTCCCCCTGATTGCACCACAGCTACCTAAGGAACAATCCAGTAGCGGCCATATGCAGTCCTGATGCAGCCACAGCTACCGAGTAACGTTCCATGCGGCCATACCACGGTCCTAGATGCAAGCACCCACAGCTACCTAGAAACATCCATAGCGCCGTCTCCATAATGCGGCATCCCTGATGCGCCAAGAAGCGGCTACAGCCAGAATATACATCCATTAGTTGAAGGCCCTAATATACCTAAGAGTCCGATCGCCAACCACAAGCTACCTGTAGAACATCCATTGGGGCCATATGTCATTTCCTGATGCGCCACAGGATACCTAGGAACATGCCATGGCGGGGGCCATGAGGTAGGTCCTGGATGCACCAACAGCTACCGGAGAACGTCGCATGCGGCCATATGCGGTCCGTGAAGTGCTACACGGCTACCTAGAAAATCCATTCGAGCGGTCCATATATGCAGAGTCCCTGATGCAACCACACTAGCAGCGCGAGAAACGGTCCATGCGGGCCTATACACGGTCCCTGATGCACACACAGCTACCTAGAGACGTCCATGGCGGACCATATGCAGGGATGGCCTTTTTCTATGTCACCACAGTCTACCTAGATCACCTACCTCATTGTAGGCCGGCTACTTGGCGGCCTATATAGCGCGATTTAAGTGACACTAGATGCACTTACCAGCAGCTACTTACGAAATTCCAGAGGACATCCATGTCGGTACCATAATGCAGTCCTGAGACTGCACCTCATCAGCTCACCTAGAACTTTTAAATACAATATGCGTGCCATATTATGGTATCCATCTGCATGCCACCACAGCTAGATACCTAGAACACTCCAGGGGCCATATGCAGTTTCTGAATCGCGGAAACCGACGGCACAGAATCATCAATGCAGGCCCAGTGATGCGGTGCAGATCCTGTACTCGACCCCACAGCTACCTGGAACATCCATGCGGCCATGTAGGAGTCCCCTGATTGCCACCACAGGCTATGCCAGGAACATCCATGCAGTCATATGCATGTTCCTGATGCGGCGCCACAGCTACATAAGAACATCCC
Organism: Prochilodus magdalenae; assembly: GCA_024036415.1. Lineage (NCBI taxonomy): Eukaryota > Metazoa > Chordata > Actinopteri > Characiformes > Prochilodontidae > Prochilodus > Prochilodus magdalenae. The sequence goes on from JAMWET010000936.1 coordinate 35,972, forward strand.
GATATTTGCAAGGCCATACGTGCAGCTCCTGATAGAACGCCGTACAAGAATTCTATGCAACCTTAATACTTGCATAGTAATTTGTTGCCTGTGATTGTTCAAATAGGTCAGTTCCGTGGATGCACCACATGCTAATCTAGAAACATCCATGCGAAAGTCCTATATGAGTGAATCCTGATCTAATCGCCACAGACTTACCTAGAACATACCATGCGAGTCATATGTCAGTCATGATGCACCATCATGCTAACCGAAGAACATCCATATGGCTGAACCTATCATGCAGGTCCTGAATGGCACCACAGCTACCCCCCCGAGAAACATCCATGCGGTCATATGCAGTCCTGATGCACCACAGCTACCTAGAACATCCATGCGGCCATATGCGGTCCTGATGCACCACAGCTACCTAGAACATCCATGCGGCCATATGCGGTCCTGATGCACCACAGCTACCTAGAACATCCATGCGGCCATATGCGGTCCTGATGCACCACAGCTACCTAGAACATCCATGCGGCCATATGCGGTCCTGATGCACCACAGCTACCTAGAACATCCATGGGCGCGGCTCCATAGGGCGGTCCCCTGATGCACCCACAGCTACCTGAATCTAGAGTAGCATCTTCATGCGTGGCCCATGAGGTTATTTCCTGATGCACCACAGCTACCTAGAACATCCATGCGGCCATATGCGGTCCTGATGCACCACAGCTACCTAGAACATCCATGCGGCCATATGCGGTCCTGATGCACCACAGCTACCTAGAACATCCATGCAGCCATAGGCAGTCCTGATGCACCACAGCTACCTAGAACATCCATGCGGCCATATGCAGTCCTGATGCACCACAGCTACCGAGAACGTCCATGCGGCCATACACGGTCCTGATGCACCACAGCTACCTAGAACATCCATGCGGCCATATGCAGTCCTGATGCACCACAGCTACCTAAGAACATACTCATTCAAGCGGCCATACACGGTCCTGATGCACCACAGCTACCTAGAACATCCATGCGGCCATATGCGGCCCTGATGCGCCACGGCTACCTAGAACATCCATGCGGCCATATACAGTCCTGATGCACCACAGCTACCTAGAACATCCATGGGGCCATATGCAGTCCTGATGCGCCACAGCTACCTAGAACATCCATGCGGCCATGAGGAGTCCTGATGCACCACAGCTACCGAGAACGTCCATGCGGCCATATGCGGTCCTGATGCACCACAGCTACCTAGAACATCCATGCGGCCATATGCAGTCCTGATGCACCACAGCTACCGAGAACGTCCATGCGGCCATACACGGTCCTGATGCACCACAGCTACCTAGAACGTCCATGCGGCCATATGCAGTCCTCATGCACCACAGCTACCTAGAACATCCATACGGCCATATGCGGTCCTGATGCACCACAGCTACCTAGAACATCCATGCGGCCATATGCAGTCCTGATGCACCACAGCTACCTAGAACATCCATGCGGCCATATGCGGCCCTGATGCACCACAGCTACTCCAC